>DWFO01001841.1:0-14868 GCA_018246595.1 Mimoniades nurscia nurscia | reverse complement strand
ATAATCTATGTATATCTTAACATAAGTGCTTATTTAAAAAAAGATGCAGAAGCACACCTATGGAGTTTCTTTCGCCGTTTCTTCTCCATAGCGAGGCATTTTCCGAAGCGGTGGTAATTTCTTCTTGACGTACAAAAAGTGTTGTAATGAACCAATTTTGAATAAATGATATTTGAATTTGAATTTGATCAAAAATTGTTTCTTATCAAATTCTATTTCAATATTTTTCAATAGTGTATTAGTAGTATATTGTAGTATTCAATAGTGTATTATGTGTAGTCTGCCTCGTTGGTCGTGTTGGTTGAAAGCGGGACTACCAATCGGCAAGTCCTGGGTTTAATTTCCGGGTCCAGCACTACTGGATTTTTGTAACTCAGGTTGTCTAGTAGTGGCCCGGAGTCTGGATATGTGCCCGGTGTATGACAATAGGCTCGCCACCTATTCCATAGTGGGAGGTAAACGTAACTGGTGAAACGTAGAAGTGTTCTACATTCTTCTGCCTACCTCTTCGGGGATGACAGGCGTGATGTTACGCTCCAATAGTGTACTGTATACAACAACTTTTGAGTGGCATCTTCGTATGATTCCAGCCACCTCACGACTGAAATCGAGTGCCTCTAACGTCGACTATTGATCGGTCAATGTGTGTACAAGGTAGCGACAGGCAGCGACAGGCAGGTGGCAGGTGGCAGGTCCGGGCGCGCTGGCCCACTGTGACCACTTTCTTCGCGCGCTTACGTAACGCGCGTGACGCGAGCCGAGCGGCGGCCGTTAGCATAATGCCATCGAATATTTGCCATCTCTTTAGCGTGAAAGGAGTTTGCTCTTTCTGCTGGATATTAGTTTAGAAAATCGTTAATTTTTAATGTAAACATAATTCACATCCTGATTTCCTTTAACTTTCATTGACAATCGAATTAGTCTACTAATAAATTTGTTTATATTTGATATCACCATCCCCGTTTTAATCCCGTTGCTGACCCTGTCTTGTCAAGATGAGACGGGTCAAGGCGCCGGCGGGCCTGGCCGGTCAGCGCGGGCTTGCATGTAACTGGCTACGAGAACTAAATAACAACATATCTATAACACCTACATAGTACTTATGTTTTCCGTCATCTCCATGGTGACATCGTTGCTATCGGCGGGAGCTCATGAAGAATGACCTCGATTAGATTAGGAACTGGTCGAGGTATCCAGAAAACACATGTGTGAGTCAAACCGGCACATCATTTGGAAGATTCGCAAAAAAGTTTAATTACACCGTCGAATGCCAACACATGAACCAGCGTGATCAGCATCCGCATCCGCTTCCCACGGCACCTGCGTTTTTAATAGGAAATAAAAAAAAGGGTCGAAACAGCAAACGAGAGCGAAGTAGGAAATTACGTAGGGCTTAAGAAATAATATAATATTAGAGTTAATTTAAAAAGGAGAGCATGTTATATGACTTTAGAAACAGTGATTAATGTATTGACACAGTGGCGCTGTGGCCGGCGCGACGAGCGTGGACTGTCCTCTGGGACCCCTGCACTGGTAGCGCGGACTAGCAATGGTAAAAAAGGGTCCTTGGTTCTTTTTTTTCCGATTTCTCTGCTGTTATTCAAAATGCAAGTGGCAATGGTTAAGCAGGTACTATAATCCTTTATAAGCTTCATTCGACTGTGAACAAAACATAGCACACCTGAGGAAATACCTATTTATTTTAAACCGGCAGTCGCCCGCGTGGCAAACTTTTACCACATATGATTGTGAGTGGAAACCCGCGGCCGTCGCCGGAGCGGTGGTGACGACGGACATACCTCGCAGCCCGAACTAAGCCGGACAACAGTATGAGATTCTTACATAGCAGTCCCGGCACTCATCGTCATATTGAACCTTGTTAGCGGGGCTCTAGCGTGTAGCGTGCAGCAAATGTGATGATGGTTATGACTTCCATGGCCCAATCTTGGATTTAGAGCTCTATTCGATGGCACTCAAATAGCAGAACATACAGTAGAGTGAATGGTAGGTCGAAGTGTTGCTGACCTAGCCGCGGAGATGAGCGTTGTGGGTTCGATTCCCAGACGGGACAAATGTTTTTGTGGTAAAGAAGTGTTTGTTATTCTATTCCACCACCAATTCCATAGTGGGACGTAAACGTAACCGGTGAAACGTGGGAATGTTCTGCATTCCTCTGCCTACCCCTTCGGGGATTATAGGCGTGATGTTACTTTTGTTATTATCTAAAACATGAAATATTTACAAACAAACATCAAAACATCTATTAATTGGAGCACAGACGTACGAGTATTTTATTTGTGCGACGACATTATCGCTTATAAGATATTGTGCTAGTTATGATGCATCCATGTTGGAGACGCTCGCGGCGCCTTCTTTCGTTCACTCAACAGTGTAGGTTTAACAAAATATTCGCTATTGTGTTGCACGTACTACTGAAACAACAATTAATTACAATTACATTATATCTTTAGCTTATTTAATAGCTATAGCCATTTCTGGGAAATCGGTAGAAAACGCAACCAAACGGCTAAACTGTGCCATCCGCCTCGCTCCTTATATGAACGTACGAATACAAACAGCTTTCTAGCCTAAATAATTGTAGTGTTCATTGTGTTTTTATCGAGAATTCTAACTACTATGTAGTACACTTAGCGCTTTCATGCGCGAATTTATAATGCACGTTTCAAGGACTTGAGATACCTTGAAAAGTATAATAAGCTTGTTAAAACCCGCGTGATTGCATGTGGGCACCACGAAGGTACCTTAAGGAACATACACACTTGCTATCTGTCACAGATATGCTCGTTCAGAGCAATGTTGTTACGCTTGGGGCTAACGGCTAATGCAGCAACATCGCGTACGGGCGCCGTCGACCAGCACTAGTTGCTACGCATTGCAATAGCCCTGTGACTATTATTCTTCATGATATTGCGTACGTAGCAAGTAAGGGATTCTTCATTTATACTATCGCTAACACACATTCTCAACAACCATGCTGATTTCGGAAGAAACCTGTTAACAGACAATATTGAAATTGCATAGGTATTAACTAATTAATGTATTATAATGTATGACTGGAAGGTAATAATAAATATTCACGTAATGTTAATACGCACATTAGCGAACGTAGAGGGGATTAATTAATAATTCTACTGAATTGAGCTAATGTTATACTATGTTAATGATGTTTTTGTTAATTGCAATCGGTTTCACGAAACATTACGCTGCATGAGAAATATTCATTAATGAATTATTGAAATCATTCGAAACACCTTACGAAAACTAGAAAGGCATTATTACAATACCTAGCAGAAGTACATGAACATATATAACTCACAGAAAAGCAGTAGCCATATGTTATGCTAACGTAACAAACGTAACGTCACGCCTGTAACCCCCGAAGAGATAAGCAGAGGAGTGTAGTACATCCTCCACGTTTCACCCGTTATGTTTACACTCATACACCGAGCACATATCTAGACTCCGAGCCACTACTACAAAATCTTATTCAGAATAATCCAGTAGTGCCCGACCCCGGATTTCATACCCGGATCCCTCGGCCGGCAGTCGCGCTCGCAACCAACACGATCCACGAGGCAGTCCACTGACGTACTACCTAGGCACTGACGACTTCAAAAGCATTTCTATCATTGTATCATGTCCTTAGTACAATTTAAGTATGCAAATACTCACTCGCGCGTATATTGACAGCTGTCAATAATTTAGCAAGGCTACTGTCAGTACGTCGATGGAGTCATTCCTCGCATCTCTCGCCTGGGCCAAGTTGATTTCTGCGTATTGTACTTACGAGTACATAGTATCCTTCATGTAAGTTCATACATAGGCTTCTCGTAAGACCTTTTTTAGTACAGTACATGGAGGACTGCCTTTTCTGACTGTGCCATTCCCACTTGCCTTGTAAATGTTTCATTAGTGTACTGTCATTTACTCTTCCTCCGAGTATACGCCCGAACCATCTAAGCATCCCTTTCTTAATTCCAATCGCGTCATCACCGTTCACACTACATCGTTCCCATTTTTCCGTTACCAGCTGTACTGACAACATTACAGGATGCCTTAAGACCTGATGAACCACTACGGATGTACAATATTTTTAATAAGAAGTCTAAAAAAGTTTCGCTGTCGACACCGTCAGCCAGTGTAGTACATAGTACGTTTCACACTTTCCTAGTAAAAAAAAACATGATGCGATAGTGACCATCATCGTCATGAGCCCATTGCAGTCCGCCGCAGGACGCAGGTCTCCCCGGAGGGTGATGCCTATAATCCCCACGCTGGGCCTGCGGGTTTGGGATCACAGCGCAACTTCTCGCACCACCTACGCTGCTGCCCGTAGGCGGCCAGGGCGTATAATAAACACTTGAAATAATAAAAAATAGAGCAAAATTTTAAATGTTTAGTACCAAATTCTTATATTTTTAAGGCCACTGTTAAAAAACGTATTAGAATTAACTATCATGTCTTATTTTTTTTCATAACTCGTAACTTGAATATACCTGCGTTTTTTAGTTTACAATAAAAGATCATCTTACAAGACGATTTTTTTGATTTTTTGCGCTCTATTTTGCACATTCCAGGGGTCATTTAAACATAAGACATCTTATATTGGTTACTGCCTGCGGTTTCGAGTGCAGAATACCTAACACTCGTAGGTAACACCACAAGTCCATAAGTCACTTCTTGGCTGTCTATTACATTTGTACGAGTTGTACGAAAAATATTGAGATAGTACGCGAACGAAGCGGCGGCAATAAATAACATGCAATAAAACACAAAAGTGAAACTTGTATAATACGGATGGAGATGTATTTATTTGGTTTGGAAATCTGCTACAAATACACAGATTAAGTTAATCTAGAAAGTCCTTACCGACTGCTGTATCATTAGAAAGCGGAATGTATTAGTAATTAAATTAAACCGATGGCGTGTGAGCAGCCCTGCGTCATGTATTGTCCTTGCCGGTGTCCACACTGCCAACGAGCATCCAAAATGTGCGCGTCTTGCTACACTAAATGAAATTAATAGAGACTACATTCGCGGGTAGAGTATTTTAATCTTGATTGTATGAAATTACTATTATATCATTAAGCCCCGTCCCTTAAAGGGTAACCACAGAACACCCGCTCGTCAAAATAATCAAAGTACGTGCTAAGCTGTGTGAAAATATCGTAAAAGCTTAAGTCTACATAAATTAAGGAGTTTACAACTCTCACTTTACCTTCAGTGGACACCTATCGGCGTGTTAACTATAATTTCACATTTTAAAGATAAAAATTGTAATGTTGTCAAAAATGAATAAAATTCGTAATAAAACTGGTTTCCATAAACTTTTTTGGTTATACCAACATATTTCTATTTTTATATTTATGTGGGTAAATTTAATCCCCATAAAGGGTATTATTTTTAATTATATTATTAATACCATATACATAGCTGCATCAAAAGTCGAACAGAATTAATCTTTTATCAGTCTAATATGGAAGCTAGACAACGAAGTTCGAACGGCTGATGATTTAGCCTGTCTACCTACCCCAGACGTCTTACCGGATATCAGCAATACAAGAAAATATTTTTTTCATAGCACAAGTACCTAAGGCAAGTAAAAGCTGGCGTATCTATTGCGTAATCAAGTTGTTATAAATAATTGCAGGTTCGATTAAAACCAGATCGAACGCCATAGGAAAAAGTAATTCCATACCGTATGTAGTTCTGCCGCGTTCCGCGCGTTTGGGACATGCACAAGAGCTACTGTCTCATTCTCTTCACCTAGAGGTGAGCAAGAGGGACATAATGGATGCAAGAAGGGAGAGTCAGTGATAGTATGTCCCACTACATTCACCGGGATTGGAGTCTTCGACGCGCACAGTTCGATTTCAGATTTCGTACAGAACGGTTGTGTACATTTATTACAAAACTTCTACTCATTTTCTGTTAAAAATACGTTGTGCTATGATGAACCATTTTTAAAAATGGAAAATGTGATTCAGTCAGGGAACGGATTCACTTTTTAATTTTTTCGTTTTGTGTGTGGACATTCGAAGGTATTTTTTTGTTATTGGTGAAGTTTCAGTGAATTTTTAAGGTAAGTCAATTTCATAAATCATGATTCTAATACAATATTTATATTTTAATACCATTATTTTCTCGCTTTCTTTCATTAGTAATCGTATAACGCTCATCGTTAAATTTCTAACTCTCTCATTGTTTTTCGTATTTCATGTTAACTTATTAGTCAATTTCAAGTCAAAGTACTTAAGAAACAAAATATTTAGTTAACTTCTGAACATTTACCAAAGCTCGCTAGAGCAGGCTGCTATCACTAATCTTTAAAATAGATCATTCAAGGTGCCTTGTAATGTGTTTTTATTAATGTCGAATAAAAAAACTGTGTGTCGAATAAAAAACCAGTGCTGTCTTCGCCAAAATTATTTTTCCTTTCATCACGCTATGGGCGCGATGAAAGGAATAATAATTCCCAGAAGAGGTAGGCAGAGGAGTGTAATACACTGCTACGTTTCATCACTTTACATCACACTATAGAATAGGTGGTTACACTAAAGCCATACACCGGGCACATATCCAGACTCTAAATCAGAAAAATCCAAAAGTGCATGACCCGGGATTTGAACACGGGACCTCTCGGTCGGCGGTTGCGCTGGCAACCAATACGTTACGTTACGTTATTATTCCTTGTGTATAATTAGTTGTGCGTTATTACATTAGTTATGTATCGTACATTACTTTAATAAATGTGGCCGAGTAATATAATTAGCACGGAGTAGGATTTAGCGAGAACCCCGTACGGTTAGAAATATTTGCTCCTGTCTGTATCTATGTCTGTATGTATGTAAGGAACCTAGTGTGATGATGTAATAATAATGATACAGTAGAAACATTCGACAAGTGTATGTCTTGAACGCTGGTCATACTTAATTTGCTCAAATTTAATGTCGACTATAGAGGAAAGCAGACGATTTGAATTTTTGCATAGTGCCAAGAGTACCTACACAAACATTCAAAAAACAAAGAACATAGTACGATAGATCACGTGTGCCCAAAGTCCAAGCTCGGAGAGCCGCGAGAGAACTACCGCAGGGACGTGCTTACTGTAGTCATGCACTTTGTTGTCTATCTTGAACTTCAATGCCTAATTTAATCATGCAAGTGTAAAAGTGAACTCAGATAGAAGTATAAGTCGATTATTAACTATAAGCCACAAAGCAAAAAACCAAATCATCACAAACCAATAAAGCGACCCCATAATTCGATATATTGACCACCACGCGACAGCTCTCAGTGAAGTGGCCGTCAGCGCACGAACCAATCCGTTTACACCGGTGGGTGCACGATGGGTTCTGTATCAACAAATCATCTACTAGCAACACCCGCGCGCGGCTTTCACTTTCGCGGTTCAAGGGCGTTAGGCTGCCTACAATCGTAGCGAGTGTGCGACAATCCACTCAACAGTTGTACAATTTAACTATATATTATTCTGTTATATTTATTTATATATATAAATAAATATAACAGGTTAATTTTAGAAAAACTTCACATACCACCGTGTGAAACTTTTATCTTGTTTTTTTTTATTTTTTTTTTTTTTCAAATCTCTCAAAATCAGTGCGTTTAACATAATTTTCATTAAACAATGTTTATTTTAAAAATGTATTAATACTTGAAGAGAGCAGTGAGTGTAAAAGAACACCTCGAGTCTGTCGATAGGACAGAGACATTTTGTACTCAATGTCCTGCGCCTACCCTGTAGGGAACCTGGCCTGATAATAATCTTAATTAAAATTTACATTAGAAATCGCGGGAAAGTAACCGGCCTTAAAACCAATATACACAAACGCCTCATCATGTTTGTTTTTTGCGGTTTCAACATTACACATAATACAAAGTATTGTGTCCACAGAGCTGCCGATTGTCAATGGGTCTCGCGACTAGAAAGTTAATAGCAGCCGATCAGTAGTTAACTACCTTCCCCACATCGTACAACCTTGTATCATTATGCCTCATATGCTAGTGCCTCGGAGTCTGGATTTGTATCCGATACCCTGGGAGTAATACCCGGTTATGTGAGATTTCTACCACACCAATATCCTCGCGGTGGCCGTCCTTGGCGCTAATAGGAGGACTCCCTAAATAACAGGTCGTCATTCCCGGGATCGCTAGCCAAAGCGGTTCCAGCTCCCCCACTCTAACCACTTGCAACGTCGAAACCTCTTTTTAGTCACCTCTTATGACAGACTAGAGACACCGAAGCTCGTTTTTTGAACTATGGAATTCTATACAGCAAATATTTCCCATTTAATCACTAAATGGGTGGGATGTCTTCTGCGCGAAATTATTTAACTGTTACGTCGCAAGTTACTCACGGCTCGACGTGAATAGAGTTCATGTGTCGCACTCGACAGGGATCACTTCTATATCAAAAATAACGTAACGTCGCGTCTATAATCCCCATAGAGGCAGGCAGACTTATATTTTATTTAAATAAGATTAAGATACGTCTTACGACTAGGTATATATGTACATACTAGTGATGTAACGAGTGTCATGTTTTGAACGTTCGCGAACGAATATCCCCTACCGACATTCGCGAATGCGAATGCGAATATTCGTTACATCACTAATACATACACATATATGGGGCTAGGTGGGCCACACAACAGGAGGCGGCGATGGCCACGGCGGGTGGGCAGCGAGGAGCGCGACAACCGGTCCGCGTGTGTGACGTAACACTTTCTCGAGGAAAGTTGTCAATTGGCGCTGATTAGCGTACAGCAGCGGAATTGTGAAACCCGGAAGTTGCATTTGTCAACATTCCGCCCGGCGCTTGTTGGCACCTTTGAACATCGTATCGCAAGCTGTGGAAATAACAATTAACGTTAAGACCCATTATCAACTCTACAAGTGAATACCTTGGCCGCCGACGAGCAGCAGCCCAGGCGATCCCGCTTGCTCAGAGTGGCGAATATAGACAAAAACCCCCTTATGTCCGGCAGGGGACGCAAACAAGTTGACGATGAGCAAGTCAACACCAGATCGAGCATTGTGGTAACATTTGTTGGCTTTGAATAAAAACTTTTTTAACCCATCGGATGAAATGCTCGGGGCGAGTGCTTCCGGAGAGAGCTACGCCAAGCTTTTCTAAAAAGCGCCAATCCACTTTTCTTTACACTTCGCTTTTAACGGATGCTCCGTAGTTGAAGTTAAAACTCACTTCACACTTGTATTTTTATTTGCATACATTATGATATGTGTCAAATTTAATTATACCCGAAAATTGGTTTGGGATTCCGTAGAATAAATTATTTTATTTAAATCATATCCGAATGTTCGATACTTACACTAATATCTTTATAGAAAATATATATCATTCACATTAGTTTTTGTGAACAATAAAAGTGATACCAGCAGTAATGTTAATTTAGTTCAAACACGACAGGTCTGTAAAATACAGATGTTTGTGCACTTGCTGCTCTCTGCCTTCCCCGTGAGAGACAGTGAAAAGCGTAGCGATAATTATATCGTCACTTTCAAGTTACTAATTGTCAGTAAGTACATACTAACAAAATTAGCGAGTGCGCTGTAATCCAAGGAACGAACCATTCGCCGCAGTACGCACTCGTACGAAACGTCCAATGAACCCATTGCTCACGAATGTATTTGAAGAACAATGCATAAGCGGCGCGGCCGGCAGGTGTCGCGTGCGACGCGCTCGCCGCCCAAGTGGCGCAGTGGGCCACGGGTTTCCAATGCCCGCTTGGTGCTACGAACGAATACGATTTATTAGTGCGCTGGAATTCATAGGAATTATATCACAAAGACCGAGTGTTGTGGCAAACCTTGAGGTACACACCGCTCATGAAATGACAACGTAGGTTTGGTTATTTTATGTCTCTCCGTCGTGTGTGCATGAATTCTTTTGTTTATGTAAAGAGAGTAAAGAACCTGGCGATCGGTAAAGTGGCCACCTCTCTCGAGCTGAGCTGCAAATGTTAGTTCACTTCGTACATGCTAATATATCTACACGTGTGACCGAAATGTATCTGTCTAATTCAAAGTTGATCATAGAAGTACTCCGACTCCTAAGGACTGAGATGGAAATGTCTACACATATTTTAGTACACGCCGTAGTAGCAGCATCGCAAGACAGCAATATTGAGCGGTAACTTTTAAGCTCTCCGTCAGTCCTCTAACTTTACAAATTAATGTTTAAAATCTTAAATTCTTAAAATGAAATATCGCGTGTAAACCTACGGGCCATAGACTTCCCAATAATGTTCTGTAAGTGGTTGTGAGTTGAACACCTTCAGGAGCGGACCTGTACACACTGAAACAACAAGAGTTGTGATGATAATAATAAGTCACGTTAATTTGGACAACTGAATGTGCGCTGATTGATGTGAACAAGGAATTAACGAATAGTTGGATTAAAAAATTTGCCCAAGTTTTTAGATGTCGTGTCGTGGTACAGTGGAGCCGTGCTCGAAATTCCTCTCGTTCGCAGCGAGTTTCCGCCGCAGGGAATGTGGAGCACTTTCCGCACGTTTTCCCACTACCGGAAACACATTGCAACAAAATACTTATCCGCTTGCTGTTTAGTTCATCCTTTAGTGACAATATCACTGATGCGATCAGTGATACCATCATTACGGGATAATAAGTTAGTGTTGTTGATGTACTACAACAAAGTAGGCAGGCTTCCAAGTAAGTACTTAGTGTTACGATAATGAGGTAACTCGGTCTGGTTGCATGAAGGACTCGTCGAGCTCGCTGGCCTGGGTACAAAAACAAATATTACGAAAGGTTAGCGTTACCCAACAAATTAGCTGCGTCGCCTAAAACAAAGGTAACGTTTACGCACGCATTACAGAAGAAAGTCCATTGGACCGGTCCAAGCGAAAGTTATCTGAAAAAATATATTCGGTAATTTGGATGACGACAGTGCGCCGTCAGTGCGGGCGGAAACGGAGGCGGTAGCGGTTGCCCAATCGATCAAATTGCTGATTGGCACGTTTAAATTACAATGAATCAAAGGCAACATCCTCGAGTGTATCGCAAGAAACATAATTTAATATCCTATTCAATCGATTTGTAATTTATAAACGTATCGATCAAATGAAGCTAAAAAAATCAATACTCGTTAATAATTGTACTTCCTTTACTTATTGAAACATTTAAATTATTACTCTGATATAAATAGTCATAAAGGCAAAATTTGAAGTAATTCAACTCATCCTGCGTTGACCATAATGTATGTTTTATTAATTAAATACAAGTAGGGGAAAGAGTAAGAGAAGAATGAAAGAATATTTTCAGACTATATGGACGGAGCCAAATCTAGCGATAGAACTGAACATCACGCCTATAACCACCGTTGTGGTAGTAGCATACTCACACATTTCATCAGTTTCAACTAAGAGAGAAAATATAAATATTGACCTAATTTCTATACGATAATATCCAAATGCCCTTTCACCTCATTTTCTTTGATTTCACGTTCTTACTACATACGAACCCTTTAAGCAACTAACGAAAAGTTCATCGACACTAGTCAGCGTGTAAAAGCGAAGGTAGTCGGTGCGATCAGCAAATTGGAGTAGGCTTGTGATTGAGTAGCATTTTAAAAACAAGTTTTATTTTTGAAACATGTAAGGAGCATATTAAGAAAATTTCACAATCATCTTAATTGGTACCGCATCAGAACATAACATACGAGTAAAATGTGTGCACGATGTACACACAGAATGAGACATCAATCACGGCCAGTCGTTACTTTTATTGTTATACAATGTTGTTATACAAAAAGTAACTTAGATTTATCACGTAAATAGAAAAAACAAGGGTTCCGAACATAGTATAAAAGGGCGTCTCGACCCCTTGTGCCAAGTGATCGTTGCTGTCCAAATACATTCAAATTTGACATTTATTGAAGCAAATATCTATGACACACGATTGTACGTTGTGCCGCACTCACTCATTTTAACTCCTTGTCAAACCAGAACAGAATAGCCCAAGCACTGCCAGTTAACAGTAATAATTTCATATTAACTATGACGCAGAATGTAGTACGAATGACAGTAAAAAATGGAATAATATCTAAATTATTTAGTTGTTACACAACCAACGTTGAAGTAACAACAAGTACTTACTTTATATTAATCAACAGCGGCACATGTGGGAGGAATAAGCGAAACCTGGCCTCGGACAGATGATGTACGTAGGCAGGTGGCAGTCCCTCGTAGTACAACCTTGGGCATGCAGCATGTACACTCACATGACGTCTCTTACCGAACTGTAATTTGTTTTCATCCTAATACGGAAAGTCCTGTAGGCCGTGACTACTTCGAAGTGCTAACGAAAAAATAACAAAACGTAATGAATAATTCGTTAACCTCCCACAGGTTAACCAAACTATGCACAACTAGGAAATCTGAATTACTCCTTGCAAACCAAAAATACGCGATATTTTAGTGTGTGCTCTAGATTGTAAGCCCAAGTCGCTGAAAATATACATTACTAAGATTAGCAATATTTTGCTAAATTCGATTTGTTACATAGTTGACTCTAGCTAAACTCCGATGTAGATGTCGCATCCCCGTTAAAGTCTTTTTCATGGCAAACATTAAGTGAACCGTGAATCATGTCCCAGTGAACAAATCGTATTGCAGCTTTAAATACGATAGTTACATCTCCAGTAGAAACTCTACTTGGTCTGTAAAAAATAAGATTACCATATCTTCGGGCCCTAATACACAAATAAACTAATATGCAACATATAACCGTTATTATAATTAAACTAAATAAACTATGGATCACTTATACAGGTCGTAGTAGTAGCAGTAGGTAGTTGTAGAGCCAGTCAGTAAGGTACGATAAAGCTGTGCGTTGAAATAACAAAACCTAGTACCTACTATTGGACCGTTGTAATCGCTGACAGTCAGACTTTCTGGTCAAATTATCCACCTCTGTACTTTCAGACACACGCAGCAGGCACTAGGAATGTTTCAACAATATACCAGATTTAAATAGTAAAGTATATGACATTATATAATAGCATTTGTACTACGCATAGAAATCAACAAAGGGTTACAAATCCATATAAGGCACGTATCTACATATGTATATTCGTGCGTAGGTAGAAAGATAAATATCATTACAAAATTCTAAATATTGTATTACGTTGCCAGTTTTGCACAAACGGTCGTAACAGTAATAATAATAGTAGCAGTGCTAAGTAATTACCGTGTTACATCTTACATAAAAATAATATTAAGAATCTGCTTGATTATATACTCGTATTATGTCCAATAAGGGAATGGAAAATGTCCGACGGTGAGCGTGTGTGATATCAGTGGCGGATGTAGACTACCCGAGTAGTTACTTGACGTGGCGATATAATTAAATAAACTATATCAAATTACTGTAATGATACCGCGCACCATTTTAAGCACAGCCCCCAGCACTTCCCGCCAACGGAATATCGCAATTTCAACTTCATATCTTTGACATTAAGTAGTTTTTAGTATACGCAGGTTAAAAAAAGTAATAATCGATTTGGTTTCGCGCGGAAATCCCTAAGGCGCCAATTATAGCGGAGAGGAAATATTTAACGTGTAAATATTACTGGTATTTTGTGTATATTTTATTATATACAAAATACCAATAACATTTACACCTTAAATATTTCCCGTGGACGAAGCACAACAGGTGTGTAAGAATAGATAGATAAGAAGAGATATTTGACACTCTGTGCTCTCTGCCTACCCCGCAAGGGACCTGGCGTCAAGATATGTATGTATGTATTTTGTATATAAATCGTTATGTGTAACGAAACGGCACGTAGCAGCAAGGCGCCTGTGGTCATAGATCATTACGGGCTGTATTAGGCTGTATTAGTATTACATACAGTTTTCAAAATTAATATGATTTAAAATGTAAAATATCAACAATCATACCTTGAGAGTAAATTCTGAATTGAATTAAAATTATACGATTTATAACCCCACAAGTTACAAATAAATACAACTGTGTCATCAAATAAATATTGACACATAATTATACAACGTGCTATACAAAACCTTTCAGTGAATAATGACTTTTATTTACTAACCACACGGAAAACTTTCTCTTGAATTTTACTAGCGGCAGATCTTTGAATTGTTCCGGTAAGTTATTACAGACCTTAACTCACACGCAGTACACGTGGGCACTTGATATTCTCTGTCTGTCTCATAGGAGAGCGCCCACGACGACGTAACTATGTACATACATATAATATCGCGATATATGACTACACGTCCAATTCAATTTTCAAATGATTTAAATGACATTTGTCCACGACGGTTAATTTTGAGTCGTAAATATACTGAGCGATATATCGTAAATACGTAAGCAAAAAAGTATCTTTTACGCTTATTAGGGCTATAGTAACGGAAACGACTAAAAAAATAAAAATTGAATTATATAATAATGTCAACACGAAGGCGGATCTCACGACGGAACACGTATCAAGTGACATGTACGAGCCGCTACAGTGGCCTTAGCTCAGCGACAGTGAGATATTGTAATGTTGACTATAATGCGGAGTTAGCCGTGAGAATATCGCCATTCTATAGATAATCGGTCCACACACGTCACTGGAGCTGTTTGCGACAGTGGGCAAACAGCGCTCCTTGGATTATTGTAACCATATTCGGATTCAAAGAATGGGAAAGGTATCTTCTTTTGAATGTGTTGTCAGGTGAGTTTCAAACATATTGTAACTTCACGCCTGTAATCCCCGAAGAGGTAGGCAGAGGAATATAGAACATTCCCACGTTTCACCAGTTACTTTTA
>DWFO01001840.1:0-14870 GCA_018246595.1 Mimoniades nurscia nurscia | reverse complement strand
TCCAGACTTCGAGCCACTACTAGAAAATCTAAATTAGAAAATTTTTAGTAGTGTCCGACCCGGGAATCGAACCCAGAACCTCCCGTTCGGCAGTCGCACTCGCAACCAACACAACCAACGAGGCAGATAATTAATTAATTCATTCATTCATTATTAGCCTATTCCAGTCCACAGTAATTTCATAGTCTAGAATAGCCGACTAGACTTCCATAGTCTAGAATCTAGATAATCTCATAGATCTTCATTATTAATTTTTTACTTTTTTAATTTTTTTAAATAAAACTTTAAATATATATTATTTATTATTAAAACTTGAACAGTTTCTATTAAAAATGATTAATGGGATCTGATATTTAGAATATTTGGCACCCTGTGCTCTCTGCCTACCCCGCAAGGGACCTGGCGTGAAGATATGTATGTATATTTAGAATATTAGTGTTTGATTTTATATTGACATGTATAACTGAATTAAATTTTCATTCACATTAAATTAAATACATATAAATGTTATTGTTATAAGTTTATGAAATGTTTTACTGTCGCTGCAATACTGAGCCCCGGGATTCGTTGCTCACATTGTGACGAGACAATGGGTTGCAAAGAACAATTAATTATCTCACCTGTAAGAGCCATAACCACTTCGTAATAAGAAAACTGCGTATTAAATTATCAATTATGTACGATGGTTTCGGTCGGAGTTTAATTTCTGCCTCATCGATGTGGCAACGGACGAAATGTGATTGCAATCAGTCTTCATTATTAATAAGCCAATTCATGAGCCAATTAAACGTAAAATCTGATAAACGAAGCGTAACAGCTATATGGGTGCGTGCAACTTACCAGAACACAAGGATTAAATTTGACTATAACTGACGTTGAATAATATTCTATTTTATGTCAACTAAACTACATTTATTGAATGTTTTGAATATATTAAATATTTTTAATCATTCAATAAAATATATACTTTCTCCTTTTTTTTAATAAATATGTTTATTCGTTTGTGGAGATCAAGAGTTCAAAAAATTCAATGTGAACTGTTAGCAATATTATAAGAAATATTATAATTCAAATGACAGGCGTGATATTACGTTTACGTTTATTTTATATAATATAATTATTTATTATAATATATCATTATTTAATATAATTCAATCATTTAATAAAAATTGAGTTTCTACCTCCTTACAATTAATATGTAATTTAAATAAATGTAACCTTCTTTGATTTAGTTTTATTATTACGTATATTAATTATGACATCCGCTACCCTGCACTGGAGTAGTGTGATGGATAATGGCCCAGAGAATTTAACGTTGTATATAAGAGCCATGTTCAGTAGAGTAAAGTTTAAATAGTAACAGCTAATTCCAAAGACACGGATTCACTTAGTTTAAGCCCATTGGCACGAAGACTAAATTTGTCCGTTATTATCGAATTACTGTTATTTTAATACAAATCCGTCACCTAACTCTACACATCAATTCTGTTGAAAAGCTGAGCATCAATCAAGCTCTATCTCCATCTGCAAGGTTAAATGTCAACACAAGGCTTAATCACAATCATGAACGATTTTCTGTAATGTATTCCTTCTTATAGCTACCTATATTCCTTCTCCAACATCGGGTCTTAGATTTTTTCAAGCAATATTAATAACCGCTGTAAATCAAATAAACCCAAACCAAGATCGTATGTCGTTATTGTAGTTTCTTAAGTACTTTCTGAATCAATTTTATCAGTTATTAGGTATCAATTCAGATAAGAGTTTAAAGCGAGATTAATCAAACGACTAATCGATGTCAAAATCTCAATCGTTATTTAGTAGCTGTAACCACCTTTCAGCATCACAAGCAAGCTACGGAATGCTCTTAAAGAGGGAGTTCGTACTCAATAAGAGAAATCAAAATTCAAGTATTTCATATTAATTTCATGTATATTTTTATCAAGCAGTTTTAAGAGAGCTTAATGTAAAGATTTAAAAAACGCTATTTCATAAAAAAACGTAACATCACGCTTATAATCCCCGAAGAGGTTGGCAGAGGTATGTAGAACACTCTCACGTTTCACCAGATACGTTTAATATTATACAATTTAAGATTAGTCTCAAACCTAGTTACTAAATACCTTGGTATTTCTAAATATAACTCTCGAATCTTGCTCGTAATAGAATTAGTAATTATATGTTTTTTGCGTACGCGAAATGTGAAATGATAACAGAATAAGAACACACGAGGCGTATGAAAATTAATCTTATTTCAAGGTTAATTCTAAGATACGAAGACTTAGAGGTACTTTTGCTATTGTAATAAGCGAAACGATATAAGTACACAATAACACAGTATGCCCTCCAAAATCATTGCTATGCAAAACATTATTACTTATTACTTTCCAATTTATTATCATCAGTCTGAGTTTAAAGTTTTCGCCCATAATCTCCAGGTCTGGGCATGTCTATTGAGACTCTCGCTGCTACTTGCTGGTCGCATTTGCCAATCATTATTATTAGAAGAACTACAAATTATTTATAATATGTAGGTATAGTTCTTTGTTTCTTTTTACTCCGACCAAATTTTCACCACCACCAACGTCTGTTTGGCAACATACTAGCCATTACATCCGCTTTGTTAAAGTAATGCAATAAGATACGTACAAATCAATACTGCCAACCAAATTCTGTAATACTCGGACGAGGACCATAAGACAAACTTACCTGACTCATCATGGGATCCGTATTGATTTGACACATGTACGTGCCAGAATCCTCCGGCATCACGTTGCTGATGTACAGCTTCCAGGTGTTGTGGCCATTGTGGGTGACGGACAGGCGTGGGTTCACGTTGACCATATGTGTATGTATGGCCAGGATCCGCTTGGTGTCCGACTTTATCCACGCGACCTAGAAAAGGCGAGAGCGAACACAGGTGACTTTAACAACGATGGATTGAATTTAGCAGTGATGATGAAACTAAATTTAAATCTAAGGTTAGCAAGACCGAGGTAGTGTGTTGAAAGGTAAAATATTATGAACACTGTCGTGGACAGGCACGGACTCGAGTCGTTAAACAACACTCCCGAGACCATTAAGTAGAACTTTCTAGCGTTTACGACAAAAAAGTTGTGAATGATCGTGTCACAACAAATCGAGATGATGAATTGGAATCCAATACTATTTGAAATAGACCCTTCAATAATACATCATCGCAGATATTTAAGTCCAGCTAATTTGGATATTTCTTTACGATTCAAAAATTACTATTGTAATTAACACTACTTGTAATAAAAAGCACAAACAGTACTTGTAACGCTGAAAATTAAATTAGTATTTATTTAACCAAACTTAACAACGTCCATAATCCCTGAAGAGGTAGGCAGAGAAGTGTAAGACACTCCCAAATTTATTTTATCAAAAAACCATAACGGAAGACACAAATATAGTGTAAGTGTTGAAAAATCATTGTAGTATGTTCTTTTATCGCATATTTATGAAAACCGACAGTAAAGGGTTATAATCTGTCATCATCATCCATTCCAGTTTACTGCTGGACAGAGGCCGCCAGTCAGAGGTTATGCCCAATGTCCATAAACCCAACGCTGTGCAGGCAACATTAACCTTACCTGCAAGAAATTAGTTTCATCCCCCTTTTCACTGTATAAACATCTCATTCCATTATTTTTCATTATGCATAATACTATGAAACTAAATGTTGACACAGCGAAACTAAAAGTGGCACTGGCGTCAAAGCACTGCTTTAGTACAAATGTTTGATATTTATTATGTAATTAAATTATACAAAGTTGTGTTGTGTGCAATTGTATAATTGTACAATTGTAAAATTATACATACATGGTACATCATTTTTATTAGCCTGTTTTAGTCCTTTAATGATTTTGCGCATAATGGTGGGGATTATGCTGGACATGCGGATTGGCGTTAAACGATAAATTTCGAATAAATAAGAGGCACTTATTATTTATGTATACGTACCTTGTACTTCCCAAGGTGGTTCACAGTACATGTGAAGTGGACGTCCCTTCCTAGCGCGACTGTTATGTTCTCCAGGGGAGAGAGGAACTCTGGCTCGGGCTCGCTGTATCCTGACCCTTGCAGCTGACCTACAATTAGTGTTGTCTAATTAACAAACACATATAAAAACAAAGTGATATTAATCTTTGTAACACAACATTCGATGACAGTTTGATACGCAAGGTCAAGTTAGGGCGAAGTTGCTTGTGTATGTTATGTTACAAATTAAAATTTTACTATTTAGAAACTATATAAGTGTTTGCTAAACTACATATGTATAACTAATAATAAATATCAGTTATGAAACCGTTGGTGACTTTAACACGAAACAAATGTTTGGTAGTGAAATCTGCTAAACAATCTTGGACTGGCCCGCTGATCCAGCTAGCGTTTGCTAAAACGGAGATTGTAAGTTTAATAGGCACGCAATACAAGTAATTGTGGCGGAACAGGATTGCATATGGGTACATATTTATGTTTTGTGTATGAATGTTACATAGACACATATGGTAATCAAGTACAACACAGGTAACGGGATCAAATAGGTAATCCTAATTTAGCCAAATCTTAAAAACTGTTAATATGCTCTTTGAAGTTAAGGATAATAAGGTGAGCTACATACTTTCATAAAAACGAAAGAACTAAGAATAAAACGCTTACACGCTGTTGTAGTTTATATGAATATTTCCCAAGTTCAATCGTACACGATTTAAAAGGCTGTTTCTCCTAACCGCTCCGAACTGTAAAAGCCAAATGGTTCGCTTAAATTCGAACGTCTAGCCTGCAATACAATGCACTGTTATAAGTTATCGCTTTAATATCAGCGTTCGGCGCATCGCAATAAAGTCGATATTAATACGTCCCATCGCAAACACATTTCCACCAAAACTGCAGCGGTAGTTATTAAAGCCAAGGTTAGGTCCACAGAGCCGAATAGGGCTGGCGTACCGTGACAGAGCATGCGAGATAGAAAATCTAATCGGAGACTATATAATATCGAGTTTTCGGAGTTGTTACTGTATGTATTAAAGTAGCTTATATAAGCGAATAGCTCTCTGCGTACCCCGCAAGGGACCTGGCGTGAAGATATGTATGAATGTAGCTTATACAAAATACCAGTGTTTTAAAACGAATCGTTTTCTAATTGCCTCGGTCAACGCTTTGTCGAGAGCAGATATCCAATTGAACTCAACCTCGCCGAGAAACTGTCGTGTGAAACCGGTTGGGTATGTCGTAGTTCTCGTAAAATTAATAGATATAATTTTATTTATTTCCTGGAGTACCTATATAAAATTTATATAGGTACTCCAAAAAACTTATTTGAATTAAATTATAGGAAAATCTAGATAATGGTGCGCCGGATTAATCACGCTGAATTCGAATTTTAATTTCAATATCATCTCTTTATTTAAATCAGGTTTTTTTTTCTCATTTATTCTTAACTTTGTCGCTGGACGACCACATCATCCTGTAAAAACAAAATCATACAAATACAACACAAGACAAAAACAGATATACATTAATTCCTACTTAACCCAGCTATTACGTAATAGTAAAAGAAATTTAAAACGTAAGTTTAACAAGACAAACAGAACAATAAAACACTGGTATTAACTTCGTATGGACGCCGGTAGCAGATATTTCTCTGCACACAAACATTTATGTGCGCTATCAGAAATTAGAATCGGAAGTTCTTCCACAACAATACACAATTCAGGTTCGATTTCAAAAATTATCACATCTGCGTTAATATTTTGCTGCATAGAAATATTGTTGTTGGTTTATTCTAATGTAGGACGCTGAGTAGGTATACTTAGGTATCGTAATTACAAGACTTTCTCGAACAGAAAATTCTTGTCTATAAGCTGTGACAATTTAAGTAGTTTTCTTTCTTAGATTTCGTCATTCTACTTGTACCTACTGCATATTAAATACTAAATACACGTAAACACTTAAAGCATTAAAATGGAGTTCGTTCTATTTCCACTTAGTAACAATCGTGTAGTTCCCATTGAGAATAAATTCACAAAATATCAGCATTAACGTATCAGCTTTATTTTCAACGTAGCCAAATGTAAACGAAAGAAATACAGATCAAATTGGCCTTTCAAATTGCTCGAAATTGGGTCAGCTTTGCACAAACAAAAGTCGTGGATTTGCTGACGGTACTGTGTTACAATAAATGGTTCGCTTTCATTGATGGAATCTTTTCAATATTTTTTGTTTAAGCCCGAATGCTCTATTGTAAAAGTACTCGAGATTACTTAGAACTAAAATTAATAGTACTTTTATAATTAATAGTCAATAGTGAAGTAAAACTTTATGTGATGTTACATTTTAAATCATATCACTTCAACGGGTATGTGTACAACTCATAATTTTTAAATCAATGAATTAACAACTTTATGCTTATAACTTAAAGACACATTTTTAACGTATATCGACCGCAATAATGAAACCTGTAATTGCTTGAACAATATAATAAATCTAAATAATTCAATTACTAATACATCAATGAAACTTTCGTACCATAATAGTGTCATAGTTAAAGGTATGCAATTTGAAATCTTTGAAGACTTGCTTTTATCTGTGTAGATACATAGAAACTGGTATTATAGCCTTATACGATGCTTAAACGATACGAGAATAAACCTATAAACGACCTATAAATTACCATATGAACGTGCCGTCATTTCCATATCATTGCGTATGTGATATCCTAAGCCATCATCTGTACGGTCGTCGGCAATGAACAGATATCAATTAGTATCTGCCATTCGGATCCGGCGGCCCATACGATCAGTCGAGATTTGGTTTTCTGCGTCGACATTCAATAATTACCGATCCGATTGTCAATTGCATACGCGTGTATGAGAGCGAATACATTAACGAAAAATTATTACGTGCTATTTTATATAATTGTTCTATAATTTTTTATCTTTGTTGATTTATTCACCGAGTGGAAAGTTAATATACGAATATTTTTAGCGCTTTACTGCCTCGTTGGTCGTGTTGGTTGCAAGTGCGACTGCCGAACGGGAGGTCCTTGGTTCGATTCCCGGGTCGGGCACTACTAAATTTTCTAATTTATATTTTCTAGTAGTGACTCGGAGTCTGGATATCTGCCCGGTATATGGCAAGAGGCTCACCATCTATTCCATCGTGGGACTTAAAAAGTAACTGGTGAAACGTGGGAGTGTTCGACGTTCCTCTGCCTACCTCTTCGGGGATTACAGGCGTGAAGTTACTTTATTTTTAGCGCTACTTGTGCAAATCGAGAACAACATGAAATAATAACTATAATAAAGCATATGTAGTTACCCGTGTAACTGAGCCTTTTTTCCAACAGAGGCGCTCATTAAGTAAGAACCCGTCTTAACATTACGCGTCCTATTAGGCGTGTGATGTGCCCCAAATAATTGTAATGCCATTGCCCTAAACCATTATTTGTACGATTCTCCACAATGAACAGATCGCAATTAGTATCTGCCATTTGGATCCGAGGAACCGTTCGAACGCCGTGATTCGGTTTTCGGCGTTCAGCATTCAGATATCGAGGACACAAGCTAGGAAGGTCACCGCCTAAAAAGGGTCACACTCAATGTCCCATACTGTGACATCAAAACGATTAATGGCTTCGTGCGGGATTTCAGGATGGCGTATATTTTCGGTCAATTCGCTTAATGCAATGCTCAGATTTTTTTTTTATCATTTTTCACTGACCTAAATTCTTTCACCCGATGAATCAGGGATTGATATACGAGTATTATCCTTAGATATTTAGAGATTCAATGTAATTCGACTAAATTAAACGGGTTTGATGCTTGGCTCGGAAAATATGAAAGATTGAATGGATGAAAAGAAAATAATGCATTGCACTTAGTTAGTTCTGTGTGGCGAAAATATTTCGAGAATAGGACATATTTAAAAAAGAAAAATAGAATGACATTTATTCATTTATACTAATGAACAAAATAATTATGTTTAAGTCATATATGTACATGAACCACTTAGATGTACCAATTTCTATTACGTTTTTAGATATTATCATTATTTTTCTAGTAGTTTCCAGTAGGTAATAGTACATACAAAAACAAACAATGATATCCGACAATGCTCTTGTTTGCCTTGCCAAGACAAAAAGCTGAGTAAATACACGAGAGTAAATACAAGTGAGAAGAAGTTTCCACAAGCAGAACATGAATTTAGTTTCCCTGAGACTTTCGAGAACTGCTCGTTCAGAAGTTATGTAATTTTGAGTATAAATTTATCAAGTCATCTACTTGGGTTAGCGAAGGAAATGGAACAATTGTTATGAGCTGATAAATACTTTCATTGTTTCCTAACTTCAGTCTGTTCATATTTTGAACGTTTTAAGTTTTTATACTAAACATATTATTTTTATTCTTATTATTTAGTTCCTCCAGAAGAATTAAATAATTAGACATACATAAATCTGTCACAAGTACATCATTATAAATATTTTTATCTAAATGTCGTGTTTGACACGAATAAGTAAAGGAATTTACAAAAATAATAAGGGGCGCATTCTGATGAAATGGCAAAAGCATCCAGGAATTGGTATAAAATATTTGTTTATTAAAAATCTTATGCAAAATCTTATTGTATCAATTAAATATCGCACACAATTAATATAATCTCTTGCATTTAATTTGCGCCACATCAGTACCTGATACAGAAACCCATTAACTGCCTGCTAGTTGACACCATTTTAATTTTCAACCCGTTTCATGCACTGGCGACTGCTCACTGCAAGCAAATTAAGTCAATATTCCGGCTTTTTTTCAGCTTTATGTTATTTTCTCAAATTTTCATCAGTAAATTATTCTGTAATGATCACCAGAAAGACTTGAGAAATGATCACTAACTTCTGTAAGACTCGAGCTCAACTACAAAGACAGAACAATACAGTATATATGTATTAAAAACACAATTATAAGAATCATAACTGATTGTAAACATTTTAATATATTAATTATATTTCTTTAAAGGAAATATACTTATTTATACTTTTCAAATTTCTCTTTTTAATAGTATGTGTAATATAAGACCGTACATTATTGTTAATTTAAAAAAATGTTTATTAAATTATTGAGGTTTTATTTATATACTTTTTGGATGTTTCACTATTCATAAATGCTATAGAAGGTCAAAATAATAAGAACATTGAAATTATTACTCCCGTATTTGAAATAATGATTCAATCCCCACTATATGTTAGATTGGTTAGTAAACAAGAATAAGATTTGGAAATACATTATATATTTTTAAATGTAACACTAATTTGATATACATATTACAAAATAATGATAAATAATAATGAGATAAGTAACTAGTATCATTTAATTACCTCGCCAACATTACCAAAAACCGAATTCATCTGCCAACAAAACTCCATGCGAATGTGCGATTAAATCTATAGTAGAAAATTTCCTATCAATAAATTTAATTCAAAAAAGCGACTGAACACTTCCACCTTCGGCGAAACGCCAATACGTGCCAAAAATATCGAGCGAACACATTTACATTGTAACTGGAGAATATCGATGCACTTACGGCGAGTCGGTGGAAGTAATACCGAGTACAGACTTCAGAGAATTGGATTTAGAAAGAGAGCACTGGATCGTAGAGGAGGCAAATAAGAAAATATTAATTCTAACAGAACATCACGACTGTAATTCCTCTAAGGGGTAAGCCGAGGAGTACACAGCTACGATATAGTATACGTTACATGCACATCGCACCATGGAACAGGAGGTTAGCCTATTGCCGTACACCGGATCGAGTCTACGTCCTAATGCACGAATCTGGACTTGTATTCGGTGTAACAAGGAAGTAAAAGTCAGCTGTAACTGGAATTTTTAAGTCGGAAATAAGTTAAATAAAATTAATTGTAGATTCGAAAAGTAAGAATGACGACAACTAATAATGAAACATCACAACACGTGATCAGCCTGTTCCAGTTCATTGCTGGACTTAGCCTTCGTCTAAGGGGGTTTGCTCATAATACCCATGCTGGGGATAAGGGCTGGGGATCGCAGATCCCAGCCGCACGCTTCATCTACACTACTGTCGTTGGCGATGAGGGCAATTAAATAATTTTAATTGCCCACATCGCCATCTACTCGTAATTCAAATCATGTAAACGACAGTTAAATCATCAACACAAGAAAATAAAAAAATAGTACCCGGCCCAGGGTTTGAAACTAGGACCTTTCGATCCTACCGTCGTAGCAGTCGCCACACGACCAACGAGGCAGTCTAAGAAAACAATTTTGAAAAAATATTCCGCAATACTAAAGTGTCCTCTTTCGGGTAATATATCAGGAATATATGCCCGCCATCCGTATCGATCGAATGAATAACTCTGAATCCAATGGATAATATAGTATCCAATAAAATCATTCACGTTAAAAATCAGCAAACTCTGGCGAATGATTTTCCGGTCAAATCAGCGAATTCTCGCCATTCTTTTACCGGCGGAGGTAAGTTACTTAAAAGACATTTCTTAGTGATCTATTTACTATAAAGCTAAAAAACATAACATCACGCCTGTAATCCCCAAAAAGATGGGCAGAGGAGTGTAATACACGCCCATGTTTCACCAGGTACGTTTACGTCCCACTATGAAATAGGTTGTGAGTCTATTGCCACACACCGGGTACAAATCCAGACTTCAAGCCACTACTAGGTACATAATCTAATTTAGAAAAATCCAGTAGTGCCCTGGATCTGAACCCAGGACCTCTCGATTTGCGAGTCGCGCTTGCTACCAACACAACCAGCAAGTCATAATGTAAAATTAAAAAAAAAAAAATTTACATAACGAATACACATTTTTTTATTTTCAATTTCATTTGTCGTATACTTACCGATTATGAATGTCATCGTTATTGTAGACGTAAACACCACAACACTGATAAATATCGAACAACTACATGGCTTGATTATAAATAGCAGCAATCGATGTTAGTAGAGATGTTCTCTACTAACATCGGCAATAAAATTACCAAACATTAAATTTATTGTGCTAACATTTTCTCGTGAGTTTTATATGTACTTATATGGTTTATACGTATTAAAAAGTGATTAATTTAAAAGACTAAAGTTGTTAGCAAATTAATAAATCCGTGTTGACTAAATAAAGGGTTAATCAAGTAAATTAAAGAGAAATATATTATATTTTCCTTTAAGTCCAAAAGGCAAAAAAATAAAGAATTTCCTACTTATTTGGGCCACCCTTGTCACGATAATGGGACAAAACGTTTCCGTAATACACTAAAGAAGCCTTTGTAGCGATGCGAGGCTGCACGCATCAACCCGACTGTGTCAAATGAAAATTAATAACAGCCAGCCACGCGGACGTTTCTCATTATTTAACGCCCTTCCTATATCGTGCCTATACAGTGCTTGGATTGATATAAATAACGGAAAGACTTTGTAGTAGATATATATGTGTACATGTGTGAGTTAAACGACAACGTTCTCTTAGTCTCGTTGTTACGCGACATTATTAATTATCCATGAGAAAGTGGTGGTAATTATGACTGTGTGCAAAATTATTTTCCACAGAAAGTTGCATGAGGCTATAATTGAAAACAAAACTATTGAGCGCAGAACGTTTTATTTCATTTTGTATAGAGAATGTTAAATAAGAAATATGCGTATCTCGGAATTTTTCTTGTAATATTTATTACCTTCTGTCTTGAGTTATGATCTATTATTATTGACAATGAACTATGTTGAATATTTTTATAACATCATTATTTTAACATTGCGTTTCCGCGGACTCAATTTAAATTAATTTATATCTACAAAGAGCTTTCAATACATGAAAATCCTTTTGACGACTTCAGAAACCCTTGAAACAGAGCAGACAAATGTTATTTGTAAAACTGAATAAAAACACAAGTTTTATTATGCAAAATGTTAATTAGTTCACGATTTCATTAATACGCAGACTGTAACACACATATCTAGATAACTGATTACAAGGAAAGTAGAGCATGAACTACAGGCGTTGCTACAAGTCGCTATACATCTATTTAATCATCTCTATCTTTTCACAATACAGAACTGCAATTCTCAATTTTCAGTTAGCATTGCAGCCTGAATTGTTAATAAACAATCGGGACTGAAGTTTGCCTTCGTATGTAGAAACTTACATCACGAGCTTAAGCTGTTCTACATTTTTATAACTCCAATTACAACTTGAGCATTTTCGTATTTAATGTCTTTGTTAAATTTTCATATAAATGCCAAGAATGTAATAAATTTCAGCAAGCTTACGTACTTAAGTATCAAGTCATTTGTATTTTAAGCTTTTATGTAATTTAACCTTAGATATTTTTACACACTGCTAATATTAAAGTCAAGAATTGTATTTAAACAATTGAGGTGCAAGATTTTGTAAAGGCCTAAGTCGTTTAGCCATTGCTATGCAACTCTTCGCTCGTAGTCATTTCAGCAATTATTTTATTTGATTATTACCTATGGCCATGGTCGTTTGTAAGTAAATCTCGTGTAAGGAACTGATGTGATTTACATTTCTGGTACAGATATTATATAGGTCTAAATGGGACATGGGCTACTGTTTAACATAGAAGAACCACCATTAGTGTGAGATCTAGTCTCGATAACTAAAATATATAAACGTATAATTCTTTTTTCCCAAACTAGATGGCCCTAAAGCCAGATTAAGACCTGCAACCATTTTAATTTTATAAGAAATTATATTATAAGAAATAAATAATCTTATAATATATCTTATAAATAAATTATGTATCTTATTTTATAAGAATTAAAACAGTGCGTGTTTTCCTTACAGTTCGGCTCTATAGACGGCTGTTTCTTGTCTCGGACCACGCTACCAAAAGCGTTGAATGTAGTAATCATTACAAATTTCGTTTTTCAATGTTTACTTAACTATATCGAGATTATCACTGATAACACGCCAAATACAATTTGAGCATGTTTGTATCCGACTGGCGGAAGATCGTCATAAATAAAAGCATATTAAAAGATTTCCTTATTTCTATTGCTATCATTCTTTTATTTATATTGATTTTGTATAGTTATATTTATCATAACCAAGTCCGTGAATCGTACACAAAGTAATCCACGTAAGTAGTCCACGCCTCCACCAGAGCTTTGGTCAGTCGAGTAAATCTAAATTCCATAGCGTTTCTCCGTTCCTAGTGTGGAATGTCCACTTGAATGTTGAATTAAATTTTCTAAGGACAATTTCCTGTGCTAGGTAGTATTACAATCTGAGACACGTAAATTCTTCTAAGATCTTTTAGTTCCAAAATAGCACTCTTTTGTAAATATTAAAGTCAGGTAGATACATTATTCAACGAAGACGAATGACTAGTAACATCTAAAGCAAAAAATGCGTTTATAAAAATGTCTATTGATTGATGTACTTACAAAACATGAAAACTTTATTAATTAATCTCTTGAGGGAGCATGTGCGTAATGGAGCTTTAGAATATTGGACAGAATACCGTGGTAGAAAACTGCCTTACCGAATAAATTTGGATAATTCAATTGATATTGTTAGAACTGCCTATTACTAGTGCCCTTAAAGAATTATTGTGATCGCTGAATAGGCCAATCCTATTCAGCTCTCTTTTTAAGTAAGTCAAACTGATGGGCAGACGAGACTAAAACATGGATACAGTCACCCACAGTAGGTACTACCACCACTTTTGCAGTACAGAATCGCCATTTCATTGCCGAGTTCGAACAAAATCGCTTTTTGTATCACTTCCAAGGTGTGACTCCTCATAAGACACCCCGTAACTCCTCTTACAACATTGCAACATCATAAAAAAATATCGTTATTTCAAAGAAAATGCTTTTAAAAAGATAAAAATGACCAACAATATTCTTTATATTCCTACTTTCTTGATTATTGACTACTATAATAATATTAGTTTTCTAGTAAAAAGAAATTAATAATGTGAAGTGAGATGTGGGTACTGAACTGAGTGATAATACAGAGTTTTGGTAACGTCTTGCGAACTTTTCACTATATTACTGTGTGAGACGCAACCCAGCAGAAGATAAGCCGGTCTATATGAATAGGCACTTATCGCGACCTAGAGTAGAGCAAATAAAACTTGAATAAGCAGCGCGAGTTCAAATCTACTCGTAGACATGTATTCTTTACGAGTAAAACCGGAATCAACGTCAGAGTTACAATTTAAAGGATATCATGATCATTAGAAAGAAAGACCATTACATCTTACATTTTCAACAGTCACAAAGCATATAATCGACTGCAGTCAGAACTAAGCCCGAGGTGCACCGCTCCTTTGCCACTTCAAAGAACTTTATATTCCCGTAATGGAACTAGGCTCTTCATAAACATTTACTTTGCCGTCTCAGAGGAAATAGCAATAATGCACTGCACGTTACTCTTGCTTTTACCTTCGCAGCGAAATTCAAATGTATCCTTGCATTGTAGACTTTTTATAAATAATTCCATTATAATACAGAACCAACAAAGCAACGATGAATAATCTCTTTTTGTTATCCTATTACCAGTTTATACGAACTCTTATGAACATTTAATAACAGGCCCACTCGTATCGATGACTGCTAGCTGCCCGACTGGACTCGTCACACAAAAAAAAACCGTGAATTTTACAATAGAACGCATTTCTCAATCACGTTAGTTATAAATTAATAATAATTCATCTATTCCATATCGAGACATAAACACAAATGGTGAAACTTGGACCAATATTATAATCTAATATATAAAATTCTCGTGTCACAGTTTTCGTTGCCATACTCCTCCGAAACGGCTTGACCAATTT
>DWFO01001839.1:0-14872 GCA_018246595.1 Mimoniades nurscia nurscia | reverse complement strand
ATGAAATGATATTTACTCGAATGGGTACTTTAATGATACCTTCCCCGCCCGCGTTCAGGGTCTAGTAGCAATTTGAACAAAGCGATTCGTGCAACTTGTATGAGTAGAGTGTGACGTACCAGTACCGCGATCTCATTGGACAGCCGGTACGCGATTGCACGCAATTTGTAGCGCAGCTTCATGCCGCTTTGCGTTTTCTTGCGCAACGTTTGTATAATTGTGTACATATTGCAGCAGTGCAACGTAAGGAACAAAGCCGCCAGGTAAGGAACCTGTCAATAGTCGCAAATAAAATCAATTGAAAACAAAAGAAAAAAATAAAACAAAAAGTAAAACAAACATTAAGTCGCAACTGAAAGACATATTTATTAAATCAGCGTTACATGTAAAATAAATAATTACAATAATCCATTACACACGTGTTACACAAAAAATGTAAACTGAATATACAAAGCATAAAAATATACAAAGACAAGTACCGTATTGATTAAAGGTTAAATAAATAATATTACATACAATTATAAACCACAAACACTGTTATTTTAAATTGACATCTACCGTTGAAACGGCAAGTATTTGTTTCGAAAGCCTGCTTATACAAAAATACAACCATTTACTATTTCAATTATATGCGTATGACGAAACGGAAAACAGAATAGAAATGCAGGTGGACTATTAAATATTGACTAGCTATCAAATCTGAACTACTTGCTAAAACTAGAACTCTGACGGTTCGCAATGCGTACACAACCTACCGTCTACGTCTAAATTTACCACTAAATCTACTCATGTATATTTTGCAGCTAATATAAACGCCAAGCCCACACCAAAATAATTCATACCTAAACAAAAATTTGTGTCTACCAAATTATGAATCATATTTTTTTGGTTAGACACTAGGTACATCATACTACACTACATTTACTACTATCTATTTAAGGAACATCAGTGTCACCTATTATTCTATAAAACAATGAATTGTGCAGTTACCCAAGTGTTTAAAAATATTATTAAATGATCAAAAACTATCTTCATTTTCCAATATTCATTCTGTAATACAGATCAAAAATTAATTGTAATTTTTTTTACTGTATGCTAACATGTAAGTATATATTGTGATGGAGAGAAATGCTAATGATGAAGCACAGTACCTCGACATAGAAATACAAAATATATCTTATCTTTAATTTGCAATTGTTTTTTCAACTAAAATGTATACAGATTGTGCGCTGATATTGCAGTGAGAAATAGAACAATGGTGAAAAAACATTCGATAAAATAACTTCATAAATATTAACTGCAAATAATTTCAGATCGAATAACATTAGCGTTGAGATTTTTTAGATTCCTTGATATTAGAATAATTTGACAAAACCTTCAATATTAGAAAGAACTTTGCGTAACATTTGTATGCTAATGATATAAAGTTGAAGATATTTCAAACATTTATTATGCCTTATTTTATCCAATAATCAATTGTCTATAGTAAAGTTTCTCCTAACCTTAAAAATAAAAAAAAAAAGAACTGTAAGACAAATAACCATTTTTTAAATGCTTGCACATGATGAGTACAACAAGTTGTTTACAAATTAGGCCTGTTTTTTCTTTTTATTTTTACCAGATTTATTAATATCCACAACTTTAAGAAAACACATTCTGGTTTATATACATATATTTTTTAACAATTATGATAATATCCCCTTTGAAATCCATTAAAAATACTATGGTTGAATAATAATACAGTTTAAGTTAGTAATTAGGAAGTGAAAAAGGATACTTCATATTTCCATGACATAAACATTAAATTCAATGTGCATGTGAGGAGAGGAAAAAAGTAACAAAGTTAATCCTTATTGGTAAGTGAAAATTTAATTTTACAATAACAAATTTTCATTGTCACTTTCATTATATTGGAACATTTTGTCATAATTACAAACAGCAGCTATAAGAGCAGAACCCATACAATGTTAAATGAAATCTTTCCAGTGACCATTAAAAATACGTAATAAATAAATAAAATAGTCTAAAAGCTAATTAAAAAATTACATAAGATATTCAAACCCACATTTATTAAGCATTGAAAATAAGTTTAAGATAATGGTATCAATAATTTGTAACAAAATTCATACAATAATATTGCATTCAGAAAAATATATTTTAATTGCCAGCTTAGAATTCGAATTCAAATAAAGGGCAGTGCAACCTCCTGCTTTATGGTTAAGTAAATAAAGCCAAGTTCACTTGTAGCCATGAAATGTTCCATAAAATAGGTCACAGACTTGATTGCCAGGATGAAAACGAAATATTGATGCAAGTACTAAAGCATACTTAAGTACCATCTATCTATATCAATCAAATTTGGTCCACTAACAAAAAAAGAAATCATTAAATGCATTCTAAATAAATATAACTAACTACGCCACCCTATTTGAAAAAAAAGCATTTAAAATATATTATTAAATTTAATGTTTTAATTATAAATAAAATGTTTAGAACTATATAACATTTTGTCTAGGCACCTTCTAGCAGATATGCCTGAGATAGGCTTTGTAAATGGAAAATGCCTTTGCTCAAGTGTATTAAAAATGCTTTTTAACAATATTAATTATAACTGTGACAATGCTACTTATTACTAATTACCGGGATGAGCTATACAGAGCTGTTACATGTGATTGAATTATTGAATAGGTATGCAACTTTTTTTTTCTAATTATCAACACTAAACTATAAAAAACATAATTCATTGTATGTATAATATGAGATTATTGTGAGAGATTCATAATTATTCACTTTAAAATATGTTGCATTATGTTATTTATTAGTCAAATGTCCATATGCCATGGTAACCACCTGCCAGCAGATGGGCCGATTACTTGTTTGCTATGCCTTTTAAATATAAAAAAAACTTTAATTAAAAACAAAATGCATGTCATTTTATTCATTTACTCTCGTTACTAACGTCTTTTGTATCCAGTTGTTCATAAGTTTAAAAAACAAAGAACTGAAGAACTTACTCATCTCACATAATTACAGTTACACAAATAGTTCACATTAACTACTGGCAGTGAATTTGTACATTTACAATAATGAAAAATAACTGACATCACATTCTCATAAAATAATAAAAACGATACACTTAAAGGTTATGATTATTACCAATATATTAACTGAAAATGAAATTTGTATTATTTTTCTTTTGCGTCTAACCATGAGAGTACCGATCATTGTAACAAAGCACTTTTAAAATTATCTTCGTTAATTCAATTTAGCACTGAACTGACATTACTTATCTGTTACAACCATAACCAATATGGCGGCCGTGTCGTTATTCATCTGTACAACTGAGTAATAGCTCATCCCGTCATAAACAAATGATATACGTGCATCGTGCTGGGGCGTCCTCAATCGCAGGGTACCTGTTCGTTGAGTTTCTGCGGTATCACGATGAGCGTGGTCACCATGTTACCGATGCCGAGCAGCAGGAACGACATGCCGAGTGCTGCCACCTGTTTCCCGTTTGGTATCGAACACAATATTTTACAATGTGGACAGCACTGTGCTAATAGAAATTGCAATTGTCCAATTAACATTTACACAAATCACATTCATATATTTAGTACAGTAATATATAAAGTTGCACATCATGCTCGAGTGTTGTGAGACTGTTTGTACACCAAACTAGATGCAGTACAGACGGAACAACTTTTCCAATATTTTATACAAGAGCTTATACAAATCATTTACTTAAAGAAAAAAAAAATGTAATATTAATATGTATTTTGATCTCCCCTGTTTCATAATCGGTTTACAGACCACCACACTCAGTGCACATTTAATTTTTCTATTGCATATCTAGTGAACTATATAACTGTATAAAATACACTTAGTGTATGTTAATTTACCTATAAGGACATAAAAATTTACATTACAAATAAAAGCGATTTTGTAATATGAATTCGTTGAATTAACAATGGTCACATATATTTTCCATCAGGTAAGAAACAGATGATACTCGATAAAACAATGCTTTCTTAGTACCCTAAAAAGTATTCACACCATAATCTATTATAAAAACGGTATGAGCATAAAAGGACTTCCCACGGAATTCTGGAAGAACTCTAGCCATAAAGGGAGTTTGTATTGATAAGTATCAACTTTCTATTACAGAATCTGAGTCCATGTGTAATGAAAATGAAAAAAAAATACATACCTGCCATGTGGCGTCTGGGTGATAACTGATATGATACAGGGTGTAGGCAATGTACAGCTGGAACATGTAGCCACCAAACAGGAAGGGCAGCAAGTAGGACAGTCCACGCCACATCCAAGAGTGGAACCCCTCGATCGTGATGTCCATGTTGTGTCTGGCGCCCAACGCCTTCAGCCTGTACAACACGCCGCTCTGATACCTGAACTGCATGTACTGGACTACACCTGAAAATTTAACAATTCACATCTGCACCAAACTACTCTAAATCACAACATTTCAAATAATTACTGTACTGGTCAACTACTCGGAATTTCAACTAGGAAATCTAACTTAACTCTTAATGTACCCGAACCGGGATTTGAACCCGGCACCAATCGATTAGCAGTTGACTAATGAGGCAGTCAAAACAAGTAACATAATTAAACTTAAACTCACTTATATACGCTATAAACCACATGAAGGTGTGTCTAAAATCATCCCAGGGCTCGTTCTGCGGCCAGATGAGCAGAACACCGGAGACCACGGTGGAGATGAAATGGTGCAGCCGCCACCAGCCTTTGATGCGGGAGCCGTTCACCTTCAGGATGCTCTCGCGGATGGTCAGCGTACAGTAATACCACACCAGGAGGAATATGAGTATCAGCTGCAGGGGCCTGGTGATTAAAACATTATTAGTACAAGGACAAACAATTTTATGCAAGCAAATGCGCAACCATACGCTATGTGCCATCTATATGAGGCCTAGGTGTATGGGATAGTCAGTAAATAAACGTAACAACACGCCTGTTATCCGCGTACACATAGACAAAAGAGTGTAGTACTTTCCCTCCTACGTTTCACCAGTTACGTTTACGTCCCACTATGGAACAGGTGCTGAGCCTATTGCCATACACCGGGCACATGTCCAGACCGCGATCCACTACTAGCAAATCTAAGAAAAATTTAACAGTACCCGCCGACCGGCGATTTGTAATTGTACCAAGGATCTCACGATCGACAGTTGCACTCGCAACCAACACAACCAAAAAGGCGGACTATATAAATAAAATATAATGAATAAAACATTACAGACGTTATTTAACAATCCTTTGAACATTGTTTATGTGAAACACTCAAAATGAACAATACGCCGAACAAAACTTCAATAACATGTCTTACACACATTGTTTATCTACATTTCAATCATGATTCGATTCAACGTTGTGTACAAGCGAGCACTGACATACATAACCTTCGTGCGAGTTCAAAGGCCACTATATGTCATGTGTGTGCGTCCACGCGTGAGTCACACGCGGAAGATCTGCTTGTCATTACATCATTAGTACGCCTTTTTCCTTAGTTCTTCGCTCACATTGATTCCACTCAAAAACACACCCTATTTGTCGATCGATAATGGTGATAATAATTTTCAGGGAAAGTGGTACAGGCACTTACCTGAAATCTATGTAAAGATTTGCGACAGCCAGAACAAAGGCTATCGCGCTTAGAATCAATTTGAATTTCTCGTACTCGTCCTTGTATTTGAACCTGAAACGTTAGTGAAATAAATTGATTGGTTTATTTGTATTAAAGCATACCTTAACTACGTGCGGCCTACAATTAAAATTAATTAAACGTTTTTCCCGGTCTAAAATAAGAGCGCGGACACATAGTTAAGATTATAAAGTATAAATATTCATATAAATAGTATGTTTGCGATTCCAAATTATTAATACATCACTTCAATGTAACTAAGTCGTAATTTTTATACATATACTCGTATAAATTATTATTTGAACTGAGTATAACGGTCCTGTTTCCAAACCTCTAGAGCACATCGCAAACACCATGGGCACCACCAATCATTGCTGCTCTATTAACGTAAAAAGAATTTAAGCTATCCAAGAATGAGGCTCGTATTTTACTTACTTGTCATTTTTATTTAGAATGGAAACGTTCACGTTGCCTAGAATGATTTTTAGGTATAAGCTGTTCTGTTTCGGTAGGGTAGCCTCAATTTCATGGAGCATAGCTTTCCTCTTCATGATCTCCTTCTCGAGGTTCATCACGTTTTCGTTTTTCTTTTGCTTTAACCTGACACAATGTCACATTGAGAAGATAAGTTACAGTCTCATAGCTTCACACAGTCGTTCAAGAGCACATGAAGGTCTAAATACATTTCACCATCTGCCACCGTAAAACCTGAGTTGTTGAATGTATTTGTTAAGGATAGGGTTTTTAAAACACCATTGAATTTAAATATTTCTTATAACTTTCTTATAATTTGTCAACTTGAACAACAGCATAATAATGCAAGACTGGACAAAAAGTTTTAACTTATCCAGTAATGAGGGTAATGTAAAAAAAAAAACAAAAAATAAACTAATCTAATATCTGAGATTCAAAATCTCAGAAATAATTTAAATAGAAGTGTTCATATGACAACACTTTATCAATATTGTCACATTATACATTGATTGCTTATCTTAAGGTTGCAACAGTTGCTGTATAATAGTAGCTCGCTAAACAACAAATACATATTTATAATCTGGTGAATATTTCTCTAATCACTGGTTTGTATCCCCTGATAACAACACATGGATTCATCTATATTTTTAAAGCGCCAATAAACATTTTATCTCTCACATATTTTTGTCACTGTATTTATCACAAATTATTGTGACATTAATTGAATAATTAAAGCCTAATTATACAGAAAAATTCACACTCTCACACTGCTCACTTTTCTATGGCTGGAAATAACATTCCGTTTTTAAAGGTGATTATCTCATTTCAAAACTAAAGTAAATTATCTACGAAAAGTTCAAAATTTGTTAAGAAAATAAGAATTTACTACAACACATATTTCTTCAATTTAAACGCCAATAAAGAGTCAAAATTTATTCAGGCATGCCATAGTTAGTTTGGATAAATAAATAATCAACCAAGAGACAATTATTGTCCAAATTAATGTTTGTTTTTAGGCAAGTTGGAAATAATGTTAGCTTCGGAATAAGTGTTTTGTAATCACAGACAGGGACATCAATTTTATTTATATGTATGTATGCACGATAGATTATGTTTACAAAAGCAGATATAATATCAATAATTTCACTAATATTTGTAGTAGGATTTGTCCATTTATTTAGCCATTGCAAACATGACTGGTTTTTGTAATTTCATAATGTAAAATATTTCTTCACAATGATAACATGGTACAGTAAAAATTATGATAAGCCAGCATTAAGCAAGCATGATTTGATGTGATAAGCTAATCATCTTCATATTAGCCAACACTTTTAAATATATAACATGAATTTTTGATTGCTGTATAAATAAGATGGGAACCAGTCTTTTACAAAAAGGGTAAATAACACCTTTGTGTGGGTACTGAAGGTATTAAAGATATCGTAAAGCACGGACATAGTAAAGTAATTTCAGTGCCCAGTAGAAAATATTGTAGTAAAAATGTTCAAAGTGGGCAGTAGACGAAATAAGTCTAAGAAAACCTATGATATACACTAATCAAAAATAAAGACTGATCATTTATTTGCTCACTGCTAGCAAAATTACTAAATAGTAAACAATATAAATAATCAGTATTTACTCTAGTTCATTATGTATATAGTGCAACAACAATTGAATGTCACACAGATTAGCATTACACAAAATTACAAATCTACATGTAGTCCGTTTTATAATGATAACAATTTCAATTGTCATGTGCATGGATACACATTAAATGATTAAAACAATTCAATTGGTATTACAAAGACATACAGACTACATTAATCACCACAGGGGTAAGATATACTGCATGTGTAAGAAACTTATGGTTTAGGTACTAATAAAATCAATATATTTCAAGAACATCAATGACTAATTTGCAATAAATGCAGATGAAGAGAGTGGCATTTAATATACACAAACAATTAGACATTCCTGGAGTATTTAATTGTAAGTCTCCTGTAATAGGAAGATATTCCTGTAATCTCTAAAGATGTAGGCAGAGGAGTGTAACACACTCACAGCACCAGCTACATTTATGTCCAACCATGAAATGGGGGTGAGCTATACACTGGGCACAAATCCAAACTCCATGTCAATATTAGAGAATGCTACTGTAAAGTCTAAATCAAAAAAATTCAACAGTAATCGACTCTGGAACTGAAGCCAGGACCTCTCGATTAGCAGTTATGGTATTAACCACTTGACCAACTAGGCAGCTATTATCAAGAATTAAAAATGAATCCATCAAACTCTGTATATGTTAAAAAACTTAAAATTCTTCGCCAGTTTCTTTAAAGTTATCGTCTACAAACAAAGATATTAATTCAATGATTATGTATAGCATATATGTTGTATCTGACCTTTTGAGTGCAGGTGTGATGATGGACAAGCGATAACGCTGATGATTTAATTCTTTCAAGCATGATGCCTGAAGGTCACCAATTTCATCTAACTTTGACACATATTCTCTGTTTACTGCCTGAAAAATAAAAATTAATGGTATTTTAAAAATTACAATTATGAAATGGTACAAACATTTTGATGGATATTGAATATTTTAGAAAAGGTAGACATTTTTAGTTATTATTAGGAGCAACATGTGGTTTCCATAATCTTTTTATATGCTACTGCTAAGCCTACTTTGTCAATTCCCTATAATTAAGGAAAGCCAGGAGTCTCCCAGGATAAGAACTGCCATATATTTTTACAATAGGCGTTAATTTATACTTATACATGTCTACATAACAGATAAGACATTTGCCTGAAGTTTTTGATAGATGTTTAAAATTCCCTATTTTCTTATAATATTAATCTACTGTGATTCCAATTATTTTATTAATATATTTTAGTATGCATTTATAAGCAGGCATATGATACCCACCATAATTTTGTATTTCTTTTGTAAATTTTACCACAACTATAATAGACTCTTGACTAAAAATAATGTGAAATTTAATCACAATATGTTGTTGACCTTGTAAATTGAAACAATTAAATTGTGTCATGGATATAAAATTTAGTAGCACATTTACCATTGTCTTTTTGTTATACTAAGCTGCTGAAGTTATAATTTATTGTGTGATTATATTTAATACAAAATAAAACAAAGATTTTTTAAAAGAGGATTACAATAAATTCTAAATAATGATTTCATACTGTGGAAATAATAATAGGTACTATAATTTTAAAAATTAATATGATATTACCGAACTTGAGTTGGATGTTTCCTAATCTCTACAATTTATAAAACGTGGAAATTTAACATGAACCGACTTCTATTATACAACAATTTTCATAGAATAAATAACACACAATAGTAGGTATTTTATTAAATAAACACGTCTTAAGCATGTAAGGCAAAACAGCTGTGAACAAAATTTAAATAAATATGGTACATACATTCATGTCAACAGAAGTTTTATTCAACATTAATATACGTACGGTATAGAAATTTTTCCGAGTTATTGTTATATATTTAAACAAATGCATATATACGTTATTTTATAGTATACAATAAGCATGAGTCGAAAATAAGAATTAACCTACCTCGAGTCGTTTGTAGTCAACCATTAGATCTTCCCATTCTTTTAAACATTCCTCGGCGTCCATTTTAAAACTCACGCTCCAGTTATAATAAAAATGCTCTTTAACCGAAGACAGAAACTAATTAAAGAAAATTATTACTACGAAGATCAAGTGCGCTTCTACAAATGAATAATTGAATAGCGGAATGAACGAACAGAAAATATGACAATGGCAAATAAGCTAATGGCAGAGGCTGTCGTTTTTTGTGACACTTCTGACAGCTTCTTCTGACGGCGTTGCCACAGATATCGTAGAACTTGTTTAAGGCTAATAAGACCTCAACGACATCAAATTGTCAGTATTTTGCTATTATTACGGTAATTTCTCAGGATTTAATTACTAACAATAGTTTTAAATTACATTATTTTAATTGTATTGATTTAGTAAACTGTATTGATGGCAAACTGTGTTCTAACTTTCATCAGTTAAAAAGTAGGCACCTTCATACCACAGAAAATGCAGTAATGGAACGTCCTCATTTTTTGTCCTATTCCTGTGATAATTGGTTTTGGGTAAAATTTGAATTATTTTAAAATTAGGATCCTAAAACTTGCATGATCTAGCTTATAATCTATCTATATTACTAATTATGATAATTGATTCTCACGATATACAAGCACACAATAACAAAATTACCTAAAATTTCATCTCAAAAATTATTTAAAAGCATATCTCTTAATATACTACGTGAAATAAATTACAGTAATGTTCACTCATGTAATCAGAGTTACACTTGAAGCTATGTTATACATTTCTTTTAGTATCAACGTTGGTTTAGTAAAACCGCCAAAGTGAAATGAGGGCAATCAACCGTTAACAAAAATGATAATGAACAGGGCAATAAAATAAACAACGAATGAATTACATACTTGATTTATTTACAGAAAATATTAGACCAAATACTATTTAATTTTGGTAGTTAATTATCTATAAATTTAGACAAAATATTGGTTACATAGATAACTCTTGTATACTGTAACAGATGTTTTATGAATAATTCAAAGATTGGATCAAGAGAATTCAGTAAAAGCTGAAACATTATTTCGTTGATATATTCTGTAAGCAATTTATATCGATATAAGTGCAGAGATACTATTATTAATTGATAATTGTAATACAAACTTCTTATTTATGTAAAACATACTATTACATACTTTCAAGCTTCAAATCATGAACAACTGCCGTATAACTAGGTCCCCCGCAAGGAGATTATAAATATGTAGCGTAGGATAGATAAATGTGAATATTTTCCTATATTAAATGCTGTATATAAATTTCTAAGTAAGAAATACTGGTAAGCAAGCTTTATGATACACAAGCAACTTCTACATCTGCATTTTAAAGAACAATTCTTTTACACTATTGCCTTGAAAATATGTTATACTCAATCCTAGTAATAATTTGGAGAAGAATTTTCGTAAATCGCCAGTGTGAAATACGTTATTGTAAACTAAACATTAGAAGCATAATACAACATATTACATAACATGCCGAACAATTTCACCTACAACATTGCAGACCTTAATACAATAACAAATTCATTACTATAATCTATTACAATTTGGCAATAAGTACTGATATTGGTATGTTTACCAAACATTGATGCTTAAAAGTATAATCTCCTTGATCACTGTGTTTAGGCAACTACATCGATTAAGCGAATATCATCATGCAGTACCATTGTGTGTAACGACTACTCACTACCAAAAGTGGCCCTTATCTGCCTCCAACACACATTGAATACACTTTCACGCGACTGCAAGGGTATCAAAGTAACCCTGAGGCGACAGGAGTTACACAGAACAGCGCCGCAGTGGATGGTGATCGCTTTGGAAACTTCAAACATACCGTATTAATGCGCTAGCACTGCAAAGCTACTAATAATATGACAATACTCCACTACAACTACCACTAATTACTAAAACATACCGGAACAACCGAATTCCACATTTTCATGAATAAATAACTAGTTTATTAAACAATATAATAGGCTTGATAAAATAATTTTCGCATCTAGCTACCACAAACAGAATCGACGTTATTATTTAAAGTAATTAATTATTACAATTATTGTATCACACACAATTCAGTTAACGTAGAACTCTAGTATGATATAGACCAACAAACTTAAAAAAAAACAGATTACGAGTTATTGTAAGACGAACACTGCGTAAAACTCACTTACCTAGCAAAATTTAAGCGTTCAACTTTATTCTAATCAAAATTCTGTTTGAGACAATGAAACACTGCAGATATAAATAAATAGAGATAATAATAATAATAAAAATTAAAATATAACACTCTAACTTATAGTTAAAGTTTTGAATTGACAAAACTTAAAATAAGTCTATTAAACTGCTGTTCGTTATAAACAAAAGCGAGCAACCCCCGACGTTCCATCCGCTATCGTGATAGCAACAATAAGTTACAAAATCGGTTACCGCGTCTCTGGATATCCATTAATGCTGTTGGCACTACGGCAAACACATAATGAGGATCTTGTCGAGCGAGACACGCGTTAAAAGCTCCCTTATATACAAGATTTCAATGAGTGTTCTGATGTGATTCATGTAAAAAAAAAACACACACAATGACTAAATCCTGGACGATTGTCATGAACAACGATCGAATATCAAATTTAATAATAAAAACTAAATTATATCAATAGACAAATTAAGGTACAAGTTTCTCTAGAGTGGACATGTAATAAAAATTCACATTAACTATTCATACCAAATAAAGCTACATCTAAACACTCTTACGAATAAAAAAAAAAAACTATAAAATAAAACAATAATGAAATGTTAAATTATAACACAGCTTTTGCTCCTCACTACATCGCTTCGTTTGGGTACACGACGAATGCTACGCCACTTGCTGCTTGAGAGGATTGCGCTACAAAAATTTTCCACACACACCTTGTTTTGTTCTCGAGACAAATTAATTAGCTACAAGTTAATATACAGCAACTAACCATGTACCGTTACATTAAAAATGGAATGTGTGACACTAAACACAACAGTTTGTAAAGATCGAGAGAGAGGTTGTTTGTGATGAGACATAGCATCGTCAGAGACACCGCAAGGACCACAATGAGCAAACGGAAGAAACAATATTAATAAATTATCAAAACTATTTTTTTTTATCCTTTTCCGTACGATTTCCCCATTACGATCGACACTTACAATTCTCTCATTGTAGCTATTAAATGTGAAAAATATAAAGATATCATCGGTGAGTTTAAGTTACTAAAATGGCAATGCTCTTAACGACACTCCCAAACTTTGACGGTCTGATCGACGCTGCCCGATATCACATATGGCAAGGTCCTGTGGAAATCTGAAACGAAAAAGCATTTTTAGTATAAAGTAGGAATTGAAACAGAAATATATATGAAAAAAAAAATGATTTATATTAGTGAAATAGTTTTTTTTTAAAACTAATTCAGTCACTACAAATTAAGTGACTTAGAATGGCTGCAAAACTTTTCTCCTTCTGAAAGTATGATGAGAAATTTTAGAACGACTGCAAGTTTTCATATATTCAAATATCATAAAGCAATAATATTAGTAAATGGGCATCAAGATGATGGCCGGTGGGTAGGGAGGGTAGGGAGGGTCGGGGTGACGCACCGAGGCTGGTGGCGAAGTGCTGGTGCGCGTACAGCGTCTTGAGGCAGCGCGTGTGCGCCACGTCCCACACGCGCAGCGTCTTGTCGTCGGACGCCGTGAGCAGGTAGCGGCCGGCGGGGTGCCACGCGGCGCCGCGCACCCAGTTGTCGTGCGCCACCAGCGTGGCCACGCACAGCCCCGTGCTCACGTCCCAGATCTGCGCGCACGCGGGCCCGTCAGCCTTCCGTCTCTCTACGTCGCACGTCGGCAATGTCACTACTGAGCCTTTACTTATGCCCTGGTTGCATTATTTTATATTGAGGGCTCCTTGTGTCAAATCGTCCCAGCAGATCACAATCAGACAATTATGGAAGCGAGATATTTAAATGAAACCATGGTTAAGTTTAAGTTCTAAAGAATGAATTTAAGTTATTAACTTTAATATAGCATTTATGTTTGGCGTATATATGATATCAACTGTAACATTTGTTCTAGAAGTGATCGCTTAAGTTACCTAATTAAATTTAATTAAATAGTTAACCACGGTATCTACATTTAATGAAATAGTTGTCTACGGAATTGTACATTTAGATTTAAAGAAGACAGTACTTTTGATATGAAAATTAAAAACAATAATGGACCAGCATAGGTGAATAATAAAAAAATACACATATATTGTTTGTGTCTTTGACCAGTTGAGCTGACATTTAATATATGTGTAAAGATATAAGTTACCCCGTATTAAGAGTGACGAATGATATAGAGGAAAGACCCATTTAAGGTGCTTAGGGCTAGAGATAGTCGGGTGCGTGACCTTGACGGACTTGTCGCGCGAGCCGCTGGCCAGGAAGGGCCCGGCGTGGCTGGCGCGGCGGTTGTCGCTGCCGCCCGCCTCGTTGATGGCAGCGGCGGCGCTGGCCGGCGCCCACGCCACGCACTCCACCACGTGCTCGTGCTCGCGCAGCTCCATCTGACGGCCATGAGGCATTTGGCGAGTGACACACAGGTTACGACATCATTATCACTACATTGTCACTAGCCATGTTAAGAGCCGAGGTTTTGCCCATCTATTGCAACGCTAAGCGTAAATATTATGGATCTGACACTCGTTCCAACAGTTTACATATTAAAATTCTCAATTCAATCGTGATGATAATACTTCTTCATTAAACAGAGGTCAAGAAAATTATTTAAATTTCACTATGGCGATGCACACGACACTTAACAGTCTCATAACTTTATTACTATTCTGTCTCAGGGACGCAATAAGTCAGCTCTGCAAGGATAACAAATGATCTTTCCCTCGGCGTACAGTAATGCCTATCGGCGGCCACGGCGCACCTTGCACTCGTTGGTGTCCGCGTTCCAGATGCGCACGGTCTGGTCGTTGGAGCAGGAGGCCAGCAGCGCGCCGTCGGCCGACACGCGCACCATGCGCACCCACTCGCGGTGCCCCTTGTACGTCTTCACGCAGTAC
>DWFO01001838.1:0-14872 GCA_018246595.1 Mimoniades nurscia nurscia | reverse complement strand
GACCCGGGAATCGAACCCAGGACCTCCCGTTCGGCAGTCGCACTCGCAACCAACACGACCAACGAGGCAGTCAAATTTCTTCAATTTTACATTCTAAAAATACTTCAGTGACATTCTTACATAGTGACATTTGAGTGACATTTTATTTTGAATTTGGCTGGAGTTCAGAAACAGTCAACACTTACATCTTCAGAAGTGGTAGCTGCAAAACAAGTAACATCGTTTCATTTTACTCTCTGCAATGGAAGCAATCATTCATAGTCAACAAGAAATCATTGACAGCGTTAAGCAGTTAAACATCAATTTTAAAAAAGATTCAAAAAGTAGGAAAACACCTGACTACATCAAAAACAAATTGTATTGCCTTGACAAACTTTTTGAAGACTTTATATTTAATCATGAGCAATTGCAAACGTTTCCTGATCAATCGCATGAATATTTTTTGAAGGACATGTATAGCCAATTAAAAGGTTTTTATGACAGTACAAGGGAAATGAACGCTAACTATTCTATCATGACAGAACCGGGTACATCGCAATCTAATTCAGATTCGCGGCTAGCTGAGGTTTCTAAACAGGTTCAAACTAATGGAAAGGTTATGGAACTAATACAATTGCAAAGAACTAACTTTAGAGCGTTTAAGAGATCAGTACAGAGCTGCAAGGTAGAGGATACTACTGACAAGTGGGAGATAGAGGATAAACTGCGTAATATACAAGCCCGTTGGAATAACATTGACAGTTTACACTGGCAAATTGACAACATTTTAGAGGGTTCGGATGAATCTTATGAACTCGAATATACGACTCACGAAACTACATACGAAAATTGCAAAAAGACTCTCAATAAAAAACTTTTGTCTGTAGTATATATTCAAAATTCAACTCCGCAAATTGACATACTCATATTTTCTGGAAATTATATTTAATGGCCAACATTTCTAGATTTGTTCACGGAAGCTACACATAATAATAACTGCTTGTCAAAAGCGCAAAAAATGCAACACCTCAAAGGAAAGTTACGTGGTGAGCCAGAAAGGCTTGTGCAACACTTAAACATTTCTTCTGATAATTATGACACCGCATGGAGCATTATTAATCAACGCTATAACAACGAGCAGGCTTTATTTACAAAACAGATAGAAGTATTCCTCAATCAACCTTCTATTCAAAAACAAACGTCATTGGTATTAAAAAGGTTACATGACACGAGCACCGAATGCATTAACGCTATCCAGAACTTAGAAATTGACACATATTATTGGGATCCGTTATTGGTTCATCTCATAACAAAGAAATTAGATCATGAAACGCTTAGAGACTATCGGGAATCGAGAAAAGCACCGAGAAACTTGGCAACATTCAACGAAATTATGTCATTTTTGGAAAATAAATTTACAGCCCTTGAACCGTTACGTATACACTCTATAATCCCTGTTAAGAAAGAATGTAATAAACCAGTAAATACAAGGCTTTCTAAATCGTCTTATAATTTTACATATCATACAAGCGTTGCGACATCAAGATGCCCCGTATGCAATAATACGACGCCTGCATAGTTTCAATGTAAACGGTTCGAGGATACGACAAACATCGAGATACGGAGCATTTTATTAAAACATAAGATATGCAATAATTGCCTGAATGTTCATGAGCAAAAAGTGTTTTCTAGCTCATAATACCTTGATACATTATTCATTTTCCAATGCAACTCATCGCCACCAGCAACAGCAAAATGCACAAACAACGGTAAGCCACGTGCAAAGCGATGACGAAATATTGTTGACAACAGTACAAGTGCATGTTCGCGCCAATGATGGTACATATGTGACACTTAGAGGTCTTTTGGATCAAGATTCCCAATCTACATTGATTACAGACAATGCAGTACAACGATTATCATTACAACGACAACATTACAATGCAAATGTATATGGGGTAGGCACCCTATCCAATAAATGCAAAGGAAAGGTTCAACTGACATGTAAATCGATATATGACACTTTTACATTTGACACCGAAGCATTAGTTACGCCTAAACTAATACATAACCTGCCTACGCACTCATTTGCAAAGAAAAACTATGTTCATTTACAGAACATCCAACTTGCCGATACTTGCTACAACATTTCTTTACCTATTGACATCTTATTTGACGCCAAAATATATTCTACAATTTTGAGAGGTTTGAGAGGTGAATTTTGAGAGGATTACCGGAACAACCTATTGCACAACAAACAAGATTAGGGTGGATATTATCTGGTAACGTTATAAAAAATGTTAACTGTCATGTGGTTCTTAATAATCAGGAAGATATAAGTAGGTTTTGGGAAATGGAAGACATATGTGAACAAGATGACAATATGACAGAAAGTGAAAAATATTGTGAGGACTATTACATGAAAACAACACGACGACAACCTAACGGAAAGTATGAAGTTAGCCTGCCAATGAAACCTAACTTTCAAAAATATTTGGGAAAATCGAAAATTAACGCTCTTGCACAGTTTAAGACTTTAGAACAAAAATTTTCAAAAAATCGTGAATTACACGACGACTATCAGATGTTTATGGACGAATATAAAGAATTAGGACATATGAAAGAATGTGACAACAATGAGCTATCGATCAGCTGTTACTTACCGTACCATGACGTACATAGAAAAGATTCATCAACAACAAAATTTCGAATTGTTTTCAATGCGTCAGCAAAAACCTCCAGTGGCTACAGCCTAAATGACTTGATGGAAACTGGACGTAAATTGCAACGAGACATACAACAACTATTGATACAATGGCGTTCTTATAGATATGTGTACTCTGCAGACTGTGAAAAAATGTATCGGATGATTTTATTAAATGACAAGGATCAACAATTGCAAAATATAGTGTGGAGAAATAGCACGGGTGAAATAGTGAAAGAATACCAGTTGTGTACACTCACTTACGGTATAAAAGCTGCGCCGTTCCTTGCCATGCGTACTATGAAGCAATTAGCACGTGATCAAGCTGCTCAGTACCCAGTGGCGGCAAATATTTTAGAAAATAATTTTTATGTCGATGACTTGTTAGCAGGCAGCCACAGCATTGCAGAGGCCAAGCAAGTCCAAGTACAATTAATAGAGATGTTACGGAGCGTGGGATTTAATTTGTGAAAATGGTGTAGTAACGCGCCTGAACTATTGCATGACTTGAGCGAAGATCAAGTCGATCCAGCATTTATGGACTTCAGATATGAAAACTCTACGAAAACCTTAGGGTTAAGATGGGATGCAAAATCTGACACATTCAAGTTTCAAGACAAGGTGGATATTGACATTAAGCAAGATGGCATGACAAAAAGACAGATGTTATCTCATATTTCTAAAATATACGATCCCCTAGGATTTCTTTCACCGATTTCAATCAGAGCAAAATTACAATTTCAACGAGTTTGGTCTACTGGCATTAATTGGAATGACACTATTCCCCCTGACATGCACAAAGAACTAATGCAATTACTACAAGAACTAAAACATATTGACACTATTGAGATACCCCGATGGTTAGGTAGTTCAAACTATTCTATAGTGCTGCACGGATTCGCCGATGCCTCGGAAAAGGTATATGCCTGCGCTATATATCTGAAAACACAAAATGACAATGGAAATACCGTTACATTAATTGCGGCTAAAACAAAATTAGCTCCATTAAATAAACAAATTAGCCTGCCAAAATTGGAACTGTGTTCCACAGTATTATTGTCACAACTTATGAAAACCGTATTACATTAATTACCCCAACAAAACGTTAAAATATTTGGATGGACAGACTCGATGATAACGCTTGGATGGCTACACGGAGAGAGCACTCGATGGAAGGCATTTGTTGCTAACAGAGTCCGGATGGTGACTGAAAATATACCTTCTTCATATTGGAATTATGTCAAGTCGGAAGAGAATCCTGCAGATTGCGCAACTAGAGGGTTAAGCATACAGCAAGTTAAAAATAACACGATTTGGTGGCAAGGCCCTGAGTGGCTCAAAAATAATGATTTTAAACCTCAGAGTCCAAATATAAGCATTCCGACATTAGAAATGAAAAATATTAAACAAGTTAATTTAGTGTCTATAAAATCTGATTATGTACTCGAATTATTAAATAAATACAGCAGTTGGACTCGCGCAACAAGAGTCTTATCATGGGTTTCGCGTTTCATAGCTAACGCACGCCATAATGACAACGGCATGAAATGCAATTATTTGACAAACAAGGAAATAACTTCCGCGCGATATTAATTTACTAGAGCAGTACAACATCAACACTTTCATGGTGCAATCTCAAAATTAAATCAAAATAACCGAATTAGTTCTAAAAGCAACATATTATGCTTGAATCCATTTATTGACAGCGAAAATGTACTTAGAGTTGGAGGGAGACTACATGATTCAGATTTGACATACAACCGTAAACATCCTACATTAATTCCACGCAATTCACACCTCACAAATCTTTTAATTGACAACGCTCACAAAACAACCCTTCACGGCGGGCCATCACTGACATACCTACGGGAAAAATATTGGATCGTCGGAGGGATGAGCGTGGTTAAAAAGAGAATACGTGAATGCACTACTTGTGCATTCACGTATGCATAATGCAACATGCCCAGCTAATGGCAAATTTACCAGAAGTTAGAGTGACACCTTCAAGGCCATTTACCCATACAGGGGTGGACTTCACAGGATATGTTGACATCAAAGCTAGCGCAGGAAGGGGAGTTAAAATGACAAAATGCTATATAGCTGTATTCATCTGTTTTAGCACAAAAGCTGTCCACTTGGAGCTGGTCTCTGACCTCTCCACGCCCTCATTTTTGGCTGCATTTAAACGTTTATGCGCTATAAGAGGAATGCCAATGTATATCTATTCAGATAATGCTAAAAACTTCGTTGGAGCCTCCAGACATCTGAAAAGGGAAATTTAATTAGGGATACTGACTACTAACAAAGACTTTCTTGATGACATTAACAGCATGGCCGTCACTTGGCAGTTCAATGCTCCTTTATGGCCAAGCGCAGGAGGATTATGGGAAGCTGCAGTAAAAAGTGTCAAACACCATCTGAAACGCATAATTGGAGAGCAAAAACTGACATATGAGGAGTTTTATACATTATTGACACAAATCGAGGCCTGTCTTAACTCAAGGCCATTGTATAGACTGACAGAGAACATTGAAGACGGATATATAACCCCGGGACATTTTTTAATCGGTGCACCAATACTATCAAGTCCATTATCTGACAATAATCAGCATGTATCCTTGACAACACGCTGGCAACTAGTTGAGAAAATGCACAGATAATTCTGGACGAAGTGGTCCAAGGAATATTTACACCACTTGCAAGCCAGATATAAATGGAATTACCCTACTAAAACCATGCAAATCAATGACATTGTTTTAGTAAATGAAGACCATATGCCACTATCAAAGTGGGCACTTGCAAAAGTGGATGGACTACATCCTGGAAAAGATGGACACGTCAGAGTAGTGACAGTGAAAACATCTCAAGGATATTATAAACGACCAATTACCAAATTGACACCTTTATTGACAGAACCTGAGACCGAACACAAAACAAGCGATCGTAGAGCAACTCGACGAAAGCGACCGAACTGTTTGTTTACATTCTTACTTTTATTATTTTCAATTATTGTTCCCATAAATGCAACTGTTGAGGTGACAACCCTACCTACAAACAACACACTTTACTTTAACAAAGTATCTGATCTTTGTATAGTGCAAGACGATTGGAAACTAGTAATATACTACAATTTAACAACGTATTGGCAAATTATAAACAGCATTGAGCAATATATAAATCATTTGACAGCACTATGTGACAAGGAAAAAATGTTTACACCTATAACATCCCAATTGCGCAACGAATTAACCGAACTGCAGCATTATAATGACATTATGTTATTTAAACAAAATAAGCGAATGAAAAGAGGTCTTATAAACGGAATAGGATACATTGCTAACTCATTATTTGGTGTACTTGATGATAGATTTGCACAAAAGTATGAACGTGACATAGATATGATCCAAACGAACGAAAAACACCTGCTAGAGATGTTCAAAAATCAAACATCGATATTAGAAGCAGAAAATAATATTTTAAAAGGAAATGAAGGTCTTATGATTAATCAATTCAACTTTATTAATGAATACTTGAATAACAATTCACAAGAAGTTAATCAAATAAAAAACGCAACAAATTTTATTCTAAATTCCTATTACGTGTTGACTACTGCACTGTCAGCAAATATAATTATGTCACATTTAAGGCGAATTCAAGAAACTCAAATCGATACTGTAACTGACATATATCATGGACAAATTAACATACATTTATTGTCTCCTAATCAATTACAAAATCAATTGAATATTATATCTAGTCAGCTCCATGAAGAACTTATGATTCCTGTAGATGACGTTAAAGATTTATACAAATTACTATCAATACAAGCAAAAATAACAAGCAAATATTTAATTATGGAAAGCAAAATACCTCTCCTATACAGAGACTCGTTTGAATTGGACAGAATTATATCATTGCCATGGGTGAATGGTAACAAATCCATTTATAATATACCTGCTACGGAATATATCGCGTTTAACGTTAAAAAAGACAGTTACATGCCCTTGACAGCGGCTGACATTCAATCTTGCTCAAAATTTAGAACTGACATGATGCTTTGTTATGAAAATCATCCCATTTATCACATAAACATGCATTATTCAATATGTGACTTGCAATTAAATACAATAAACATTGCCAATGAACGCTATTGTCGGCCGGAGATTAGAAAATGCGCCGAGGTCTGGATTACGTTGCAACAGCGCGGCGCATGGCTCTACTCGTGTTGCCAGGAATGCACAGTGCGCATTTTATGCACATCTGGCTTTGTTGTCAAGCAATTAAAGGGAAATGGCATTATTAATATCCCGACAGGTTGTATGATTAAGGGAGAAAAGTTTACGATCTATGCACAATATGATTACAAAAATCTGATGTCCTTGACAGACGACTTTACACCGCCATCCAGACAGTATGAGACATCAGTGTTGAATAACATACTAAACTCGAGTTTGCCTCAAGTAGTTTTAAACAATATTGAAAACACATATCCCAGCAGATAGATGGGCTCAAAAGGCAAGAATTACAGCCGAGAACAGAATCATATCACATAGTATTCTATTCAATACTATCTGCAGCGATAGTAGTTGTAACGGGATATATAGCATTCCGATGCAGAAAACATTGGACATGTGGGGTGTGGAAGCCGCAGGGCGCGCCCGACACAGCGCTCGCAGACGCCATCCCGATACAGGCCCTCTCCAGCAAAGGCTCGGTCCTCAGCATTGACAGAGCGACGTCTCCTACATTAGCAAGAACCATTCGTTTTGAAAACCTACCTGAACCTTAGTGTTGCGTATATGTGTGTGACATTCAATTCGTGTCCATGAACTCATAAGAGTGCAGTGTATTTTTCATATAATAATTTTTTGATTTTATTTTTGTATTGCAAGTGAATAGTGTTTTGTGCTATTTTAAATTTATTGCTTCCATTGTTCATTGCTTTTACTGAGAACTTATAATAATATGATTTGTATTTAAGCATAATTTCATGCAATTAATTATTAGTTACCTTTATGTGTTTTCAGTACTTTCTCTTGAAATAATTTTAGATTCCTTTATTTGTTACATTAAGTTAATTTCACGAGCTTACTCGTACATTGCATTACATTATGCAGATCAGCATTTTTGTACTACATATGTATTATTCAGTGCAATTAAAGGCATCTACAATGACAGCCGCGTTTTTATTGACATTGACAACACACCAGTAATAGGCCCGTACACCCGTGTTTCCCGTGTTTCTATATGTCGTAACAATTGTAGACAGTGTCAGGTTATTTTACCTAGCGCGATTCATATTTATTAGATACAGCAATACAACTGCGCTTTGAAATCTCTGGTGAGCGATAGAGACTGATGGCGTGATTCTCAATTTACATAGTTTTCTTTAGCTTGTTTCTTATACGTAAAATCACGCCTTTCATCACCGAAGAGGTAGGCAGAAGAATGTAGAACACTCCCACATTTCACCAGTTAAGTTTACGTCCCACTATGGAATAGGTGGTGAGCCTATTGCCGTACAACGGGCATATATCCAGACTCCAAGCCACTACTAGAAACTCTAAATTATAAAATTTAATATTGCCCGACTGAGCAATCAAACCCAGAACCTGCCGATTGGCAATTGCACTTACAACCAACACGATCAACGAGGCAGAACTGAACGCTATAATATTAAATTAATTCTGTCAAAAACCGGAATTTGGCAAGAGCAGTTGACTTTGTGTTTTAATTGTTTTTATAAGCCAATACGTTAATTTGTTTAGAAGGACAAATTACTATCGTTTAAATTGGTAATTAATTTATACAGACCAATTCGAAATGTGACTCTTATTATATACTGGCTACATTAATATATTTAAAAAAATATAATATCAGGCTCGTAATCCCCGAAGGTAGGCCAGAGGAGCGTTGTACACATCCATGTTTCACTATTTACTTTTACGGCCACACCATGGAAAGAACCTATTGTAATGCACCTGATACAAATCCATACTCCGAGCCAACTAGGAATTCCAAGCAAACAAATCCAATAGGACCCGACCGAGGATTTGAACCCAGGATCTCTCGATCAGTAGTGGCGCTTGTAGTTAGTCAACTAAGCAGGCAGTAAACAAGGCACTCGACTAACGAGCAGCCATACATTAATATATATGTTATTGTATTGTATTTTAATATATGCCGGTGACAATATGAATATTGTAGTACTCTGATTACAAATTGGATGCATATGTACAAAACAGGAGATCCTTTGATCGGAGCTCGGAGGTTTTATAATAATACCTACTACCTAAGATGTTCTAAATGCATACTGGAATATTATTTAGGATTATGTAAATTGTTAAAATATACTGTGACCTGCGATTATGTTCGTGTTTCGAATTAATTGCTGTACAATAGCTTATTTTGAAAATTTATTATTTTAGCGGTTGATTTAAACTGCATATCATGTTCATGCCATTATTGCCAGCGTTTCGACAGTCTGTAAACGAGATTCTAAAAAAGTTATTTATCAAACGTAGTGTTATTTATCAGATGAACATACCTACAGGTAGACTGGGTTACGTGTACAGTACCAATTGACGTACAGGTTAATGGATAACAATTTGCCGTTTCTCTCTGTGGTATAGGTACTCTGTATAAAAACGTTATAAGATCTTTGTTTGAAAAGATACCTACCACATTGAAATAAGAAAACGCACGAGTGGCTTGACACTTGTGCATTGACTTTAGTTTCTCGAGTAGGTATTCTAATGATCCATCAGGATCGTTCGGTGATCTACGCTGTTTTTCCTAATAAAATAAATCGACACTATTTAGAAAAATGCACCGCTTTCATTACGGCCTCGTTTTCCGGTGTTTAGTTACGTCCAAAAGCAATTATGTGTTCAAACATGTGGCTGCTATCTGTCAGTTCTCCACGAGCGTTGCTTCCAGGTAAGTTTGAAGGTCTGTGCATTGTAAATGTAGCATACTATAGTATACTATAGCCTAACAGCGGAATGGTGAAATACTGATTGATGATAATAAATAAAATAATAATAGTAACTATAATTTATTGTTAAAAACACAATGCACAATATACAATAACTAACAAAACAAGAACATTGGAAAATACATTTATTGGCAAAAGGGCACAACTCAGCTTTGCTACTGGTGTACTCTAGCTAACGTGCTAGAGTTGTACTCTACTCCCTGAGGCGATGGGAGCTGACAATCAGGTCTCGCCGCCATTTTAGTAACTGTTACGTAATGAACCTAGAACACCACGTGGCAACACCCATGACTAGGGTTTAACAGAAACAGGAGCGGAACCAAAGCAGTTTATTATTTAAAAAAAATACATTACGTTGATATTATAAAAAAGACAGGAAAATAATCAGTAAAAAAAATATTAGTACTAAAATCCATGAAGAATACAATTATGGGATCACCTCGTACAATTTAAACGATTTAGTATGTACGTGTGTGTTTGTATGTATTAATGTGTGCCTATTTAGTTATTTAAGAAAAACTCCTTTTACCACCATACCGTAAAGTTTACATGTTTACGGTAGGGTGGTTTTCTGGCAACGTGTTGCCTGTTCAACAGCAGTTTTTCATATCTTCCTTTTAAGCAGTGTGTGCTCATCTTTCTCTTAATGGAGCTGGTAGATCATTTTAAATCTTTGATGCATTAAATTTAAAGCACAATATTATGATGACGATAGTGAAAATTTACAATGAATGAGTGTAATTTTTACGAATTCAAATACAAATTCAAATATAATTTATTCAAAATTGGTTCAGTGCAACACTTTTTGCACGTCAAAATGAAACTACCACAGCTTCGAAAAATACCTTACTATAATAAAAATAATAATAATATCTTCGGACATCTCCACACACGGCCATCTGATCCCAAAGTAAGCGTCAACAGAGCTTGTGATATGGTAACCAGATGGCTTATAAACTACATATGTATATACATACGAATATATACTTAAATAGATTTTTTTTTATTTTTCACACCCAGACACAGAACAAACACTCATGTGCTCATCACACAAATATTTATTCTGGGTGGGAATCGAACCCACGATCCGCGGCGCAACAGTCAGGTTCACTAACCACTGCACCAACGGGCCAGTCAAACTATGGAGAAAAAGCGGCGAAAGAAACTCCATAGGTGTACTTAGTGAAATACAATTTGGTGAAGTGCAATTAAATAAATAAATGTATAGTTAATAAAATGGGTAAAAATATTGTGTAATTTAACATGCAGGCTAATGCAGCTTATTTTATAAACATTGTCCCGTTTGATATTTTTAATTATCATAATCAAGAAAAATAAAATATACCTATCACAAAACGTACCCCGACTTTTATAATATGGTATTTAGAAAAGACTAGCTTTATTATTTATTTAGATCATTGTTTTTTAAGATTTGACTATCTCGTTGGTCGTGTTGGTTGCAAGCGAGACACCGATCGAGATGTCCTGGGTTCGAATCCCTCCTCGAATGGACTTTTCTAACTTAGATTTTCTAGTAGGTACCTGGTGGCTCGAAGTCTTGATTTGTGCCCGGTGCAATGCAATAGGCACACCATTTATTAACATGTTAACTTTACATGTGTTTAGTAATTTGAACGTGTTCAATTGATAGGAAAAAGACGTGGATTTAATTAGTAATACAATAACGATATTTCTTAACATTAACAATCGGTACACAATTAATTATACATTACTCAAGAATACAATTCCTTACAATATTTTAATAATTCATAGTTTTTTTTAATGTATAAAACAAATTAGGTAAACCAGAATAACATTTGTTAGTTTTTATACAGTAAATACATCAAATTTATAGAGACAGTAACGTAGATATATTAGTATAGGAAATATAATAATGAATATGTTTACATATTTAGTTTGTGTCTCTATAAATTTATTTAATTTACCAAGAGATTAGATTCAATGCTAGAACAATAGTTTTGTTTTTACATTGTTTGTTCATAAAGATATCACTTTTGAATTTGAGTCAAACAGCCAATTTTAAATGTATTACATTTGATTGTTTTCAATATGTGAGTAATAATACTCATATTATGAACAATACAATAATATCTTGGGTAGTTCTTATCCATCTGGTAAAACACAAGGCAGAGCTTATGCTGATGTGTCTAAACATCTGATGTATGTATATACTCGTACACTTTGAAATATTTTTTTAATACACATTTATGTACTCGTACATAACTTTGCTTGTCGCAGATATGTTTATATGTCTCTGAAACCTTACCCACGACCTTCCGTTAGGCGGACATTTTACATATTTTTATAGTACCCAGTTTTTATGTAACTTCATGTTTCAATAATGACCAATAAAAAATTAAATTAAATATAAGCAACATATGTCGAGTGATACATTACATACTAAATTTGTATATAGGATAAAAAAATATGTAATAAGTACTATTCGTACATAAAATATCGCTTCAAATTTAATTGCTTTAACTGTCTATTAAAATTAAATAAGAGGAAATCAGTTTTATTATTTTGCACATGAGAGAGATAATGAATGACATTTTATAATAATTAAGTAATTATCCATTTATTATAATATTATGTATTTAATTAGGATCTTTTAAATTTGTATAAATTTAACTAAATGAATTATGCAATTTTAAATGCATTCGATTATTTATTTTGGCTCTTTGTAGACAAAAAGATTTGTATTATATAGGTATTTAAAATACAATCGAAATATTAACGAATTGTCAAATTAAAAGAGTAGTCATGAAAATCCAAAATGACATTTATTTATTCACAATTAAAAAAAGTAACAGCACGCCTTTAATCCCCGAAGAGGTAGGTAGAGGAATGAAGAATACTCCCACGTTTCACCAGTTACTTTTAAGTCCCACTAGGGAACAGGTGGTGAGCCTATTGCCATATACCGGACACATATCCAGACTCCGAAACACTACTAGAAAATCTAAATTAGACAATTTAGTAGTGCCCGACGCGGGAATCGAACCCAGGACCTCCCGTTCGTCAGGCGCACTTGCAACCAACACGACCAACAAGGCAGTTCAGTATTCACAATTCAGTACAAGGTAAGGCACAATACTCATAGTCATTACATAAACCGTCTATTTAAAAAATATTTTTAGTTTCCTTAGAACACCGGGGCTAGGCGTTTCGGGGAGAAAGGAAATATTTACGTACCTAAGATATATAAAGTTAATACGTGTTAAATAACTTGCTTTTATTGTCAATTGAGTGCTCACTTAAAATGCCAACTTGATGTTGTGTTTCAATTCAAAAACTAATCAGTTTTTGAAAATGATTCCGAATTCGACAGTCATGTCGGCTGCACGTTTAGCATAATTGTGGTCTTGCGCTGGCTATCCTGCCTGCTGCAACAGGTCCAGAGCACTTTATTGATGAATGTGTAACAAATTTCAATAGGTACGTTTTTTTCGTAGGACGTAATCAAGAACCATTCCGGTCAATTCGTCTGGGGCTATGACAACATATACGTACAGAGCCTTGCAACTTAAATATTTCTCTTAATTATACCTACCTCTTATTTAAATTCTGGTCTGAAACTTCAAATTAAAAATATGTATAAAATACAAAATTCAAGTGCTTTTACTGAAATATCTTTTTTTAAGTAAAAAATTTTTTTTAGAATGAAAAGTGCAATATACTGTAATCTAGGACAATGCATCTCGATAAAAAAATAATTGTCACACCGTCTCTTCCGCTACAAATAACTTAAGACTAGCGAAGGAAAAACAAATAAACACATATTCGTGTGTACTTGTGTGTTAAGTGCTAAATAAAAAGTGGCCTCCATAGCATAGGTAGGTACAATAATTAACGTTTTAATTGAAGTACGTTACGTTTCCAGTTCCTAGTTATTTGTTTTAAGTTCAGCAGTTTTCGAACTGTAGACATAACTATTGATTTACAGCGGAAATTATAGCGCTGACGTCGTTATAAATGCACGTCGCGCAAAAGGTCAGCAACCTTTAAATTAAGCAATTGGTGTTGATCAGCTATCTTTACTGAATGTGAATGTTAATTGCGAATATATGTATTGGAAACAAATTTGTTTTACAGTGTATTATTGGGTCGATACGAAACAGACTTAAACAGACAATATTCATGATTTCCAGAATGAGCCAACAGGTTGTGTTGTGTTTAATGCATTAAGGTCGACACTCGTTACCATTTGATCTCGCTTCCTTTCAAGAAATAATTAATATGTAAGAAAATGTAGTTTTCATATTGGGAAAATATTGAATGTCGTTAATATGAAATCAACAAAATATAACAATATAACGCTACAAAAATAACAATAATTGTACTTACTTTATTTTATCGTAATTATTTGATTGATTTCGACAAATATTTTTTTTACTCTTCAGTGCATTTTTTATTTGAAGTCGGTTTCTCGTATTGTTAAAAAAAAATTTTTTTTTGATTTTTAGTAAATCTGAAGTACACTAACTAATTTGTCTGAATATGGGTAGATCAACTAAAGGTGCTGCTCATATGAGACAGTGCCTTTTAAGCCTTTAATGCACAGTTTTTTTTAAGTAAGTGTTATAGCTTACAATCCCATGTAAATGATAAATATCAATAAAAAGATTGTTTTTATTTCTTTCATTATTTTAATTTCTCGATTGCATTCGAGTGTGAAAAAAAATAGCAGCATAAAGTTCAACACCGCTCAAATTCGGGCGAGTGTCTACGGTTTGGCCAGTTTAACGCGCTCGATTTAACTTGAGTGTGCACGTCAAGGGGTTAAATAAAAGAAACGAAATCAGGGAGAAAAGCCTAACTCAACTCACAGAGTTCCGATAGTCGTCATATTCGACTACGGCAATTACTTGACCTTATGCGGATAGCATATAAAAGATCGGACAAGTATCGTTAATTTGCTCCTGAGAATTGAAGAGTTCCTTTACTTTGACATGGATCCTATGTTCAGAATGTAACGAAACTCTCATCAGACTATCTTTGAAGCCATAGCCTTTCAAATAGAACAGGAATCATTTTAATCGGTTAACGTGTTATTCGGTTATTCGTCCACTTGTTGCGCACACACTTAATGCAAATTTAAGACTTATGTGGTTTTGTCATGGATGACATTATCCGAACTGGACCAAATTAAAATGGGACCAAACGGAAAG
>DWFO01001837.1:0-14873 GCA_018246595.1 Mimoniades nurscia nurscia | reverse complement strand
TAGCTCGAAATCTCAATTTGTGCCCGATGTATGGCAATAGGCTCACCACCTATTCCATAGTGGGACGTAAACGTAACTGAGGAAACTTCAGAGTGTTCTACACTCCACTGCCTTCAGGGATTATAGGCGTGATGTTACTTTTTTGTACCAGAAGAAGTGTGATGCGTTAAAACTTGTACTAAGTTCGTGATAAAATATTATATAAGGATCATATCATACACATACATATGAATCGTAACATGAATTCTATACCGCCTGTAAAATGTAACGTTCCATTATAGTTTTTGTACACTTACGTTGTTGTGTAGTTTTTTATTGGTAACCCAGACAACATGCCTGCGATAAAAATGTCTTATAAGACTTGCATCTAAACAGCCACCTGAAATTTCATTTCGCAACTCCTTTTACTGCTCGTCTGTGCTAGATACATAAAGAAAGCTTCGCAACGGAGAAATTTTGTATTAGAAATGCGTCACACGTTTCTGTGCAACAATACAGTTGTATCAAACTCGAAGGAAGGTTATTGGGTAGCTGAGAATAAAGAAATTTTATAAATTGACCGACAAATATAATATTCAAATTCAAATGTCATTCAATGTCAATGTCAAATTCAAATTATTTAAACTTGGTTAATTAAGAACACTTTTTGTACGTCAAAACGATGCTACCATATTAAAATCAGTTAAATATTAAAATCGGCTCTCTAAATTGATGAGAATTCGTACGCTGTGTAACATTGTTGAGATTTAACCGATACAGAGTGGACAGCAGTGGTGAACAGTGAAATGGTAAAAGCAGCAGTGATGATGATATGATGATGATGAAAATCACGAGACAAGGATATGTATGTATTCTCCAAAGCACTACAACGCCTACTACAATTGCAATTAAAGACACGTGTCCAAGTATCAATTCCTATTAATTGTAATTTATTTCAGAAAACCCTAGTAGTCATAATTAATAATCAGCATATTGGTATATAATTCGAAATTGATTTATTTTTGGTTATAGAATGTTTAAAAAAAACATTGGCCAGTACACACGGAAAGGTAGTTAAGAAATTGATTAGTTGGTACCGCTAAATGTTAATTGTCTGGTGGTACATTGGCTTGAACGTAATTATAGACGTTAAATAAAAAAACGAGCACACTTCCTTCCTTCCTTATTGTATACATTTCAGAGTGAAGGGCCTGAAAGTATTCAGTAGAGCGTGTAATTTTTACGATAACTTTATACACAACCATTTCCTTTTCTTAATTTTTGTTCACTAAATTTCAATAAGCACAAAATTTGATGATCGATGTTGTAAATTAATGACACATTTTAACAAATTCCTTCCGGAAAGTTTAGTGATGTTACTAATAGTAAGTAAATGTCAAATAATATTAGCCAGAGACACCACTTACTCCTCGAGAACTAAGTGGCCGCGAATCTGCTACTCAGGTTGAACTATAATATTATTTGGAATTGGATATAGAATTTGACGTCTAATACTTTAATACAATCTTCTCATAAGTTTTATCGTGGATATTGTGCGCATATCGCAGCAAGTAAACAATAGACCAGTTCAGGTAAAGACAAAGAAAAAAAGAATTATCACACCGCCTTAAAGAAAGCCAAATAAACCTTTACTAAGTATGTAACAATATTAGAGAGACGACCGCAAAGTGTGGGCAAACTTTTGATCCAATCCACGGCGTCAACGGGACTCTACAAACTACTAGGTGTTTGTTGCATACTTAAGCGAAACCCTAAGTTATCTTAACAAATTGTAGCGAGCTCTTATACACGTAGAGATGGCGACGGAAAAACTTACCTATCCCCTTGCCCGACGGCTCCCGCATATCTTCCAACTTCCGACCGATTTGGTTTTAAATGTAAGCGGCAGCGGATTTCTTAACCAAACAACAGTGAAGCGGCAACGTGTCATTACAACATCAAATTGACACTCGTGTATAATTTAATGGAACTTTCAAAACACCATTTTGTATTTAAAAATGTCTCTTTAGAGATGAAATTTCAGTAATGTGTGACAACATACGACATGCATGTATGACGCGTATGGCGTAGACTTACAACGTACGACGCGTTTTAACTAGGAAATATGTATGTATGCTTGCATGAGTGTCCACATACATACATGCGAATTGCGGTGAATTAAGTTAACGTAGAATCTTAATAATTTGCGTATATTCTTATAAATGTTAAAGCAATGACGAAAAGGATCAGACGACAACCGTACAAATTTACTTTAATATGAACATTAATTGTTCGTAATTATGTAGACTCAGTTTGAAAAGTATTTGTATAATAAAAATAAACGCTTATATCTCATGATGTAAGCATTATTAATTGATCTCTTTTTTTATGACTTGGACCATGAAACTAACGCGAAAGACCAAACGCGGGTCCGAGACTCTTTGCGAAGGATTTGAGTGAGGTTTCTCAGCGAAATCCGTTTCATTTTTCCACCAAGTTTAAAGGAAAAGCTTTACGAGTACTGTTCTCTCAACATTCTACTCGCTACGGTTTATCTGCCGCACTGCTATCGAAATGTGTCTTAACAGTTTAAATTAAATTGGTGGAATAGAAATGTCTATATCGTTTTACAACTAAAACTTCCCTGCACGGATGACCTTCTCCTTTATAGTGAATAGCTAACGATTGCGGTTATCGATAAATATGTACCTATATATTTATATATATTTATACGGATATATGTATTTATACATAGCATATATTTATACGGATTTTATATATCTACCCATTGTGCGTTACTAGATGATCAAATTAATAATGTCCCTTATTTCTCAATGGTCATTGAATTAACCAGTAATCTATGAATTAATTAATTGATTGACTATCGTTTAATTAATGACGGACGCCGCTGACAAAACTGCTAGTCTGTGTGTTGGCTGTACGAACGTTTTCTTTAATAAGTAACTGGGATTAGCTTATAAAGGTTACAAATTACGATTGGTGCATGTGGCGGGCTTCAGCTTCAATCTTGAATTTTCCACACGTACTGTTGAAATTCACGCTCATAGAACCTCGTTGGGCCTTTAACATACAAAGCACTCGTCAAAACAAAACGCCTGCGCTCGCGCAAGAGCGTTGCGTAACGTGTTTTCATGTTGCTCATGTAAATTTGCTATTAGTGAATACAAGAGTCCATCTTGTTCCATGTGACGTTCCACGTTACTTGCTATTTGTCATGCCAATAATAATCTAATTGAATACATCCATTGCTTTGTTGTGTAATTTTCATTTTTAGGAGATACTACATTTTATGATTATTGAACTTGGATTGATATAGTGAAACATTTAATAAAAACTAAAATATGCCAACCACAATGAAAATTTTGTTTCATGTTTTGTAAAGAGTGTTATTAAGATATTAGAAGATAGAAGACACTGCTCTACCTACCTCTTAGGGATAACAGATGTAATGTTACATGTTTTCTTTAGTTTTTTAGTATTTTAACATTATCACGTTTAATCCCATACGGGGTAACCAGAGAGCATGGAGTGCCAAATATATCAGACTTATAAGCCTTATAAGCCTTATATGCCATGATAAATTCACTCTCTTTGTACAAAAAATCATTATTTGAAATTGCTCTATCAAAATACATTTTCACGAAATATTGCCTCTTTTCAATCGTAAAAGGAATTTGAATAAAATTGTACCCACCACTCTAAATTTGCGACGGCTCTCAACCGGAAAGTCCAATAATAATTTACCATGTTGAAGTCTTATCATCATGACGCACGTACCCCGTGATTTACTGGCAGTGAGATCACTATTCAGTATCTACAACTTATTACTTAACCACATCAATAGGCCTTTGTTTTCGCGGTTACGTTGCTATTCGACATAACATATTCTAACATATTCGAGCTATCAAAAGTTATAATGGTTTTCTTCATATTTTATTATTACGTTCTCAAAAGACAATATTTACGTTTTAATTATTTCAGTTATCATTACGTCTTATTTTTATTTTAAACATGCATTTAAATTTATACTCAATTTTTTTCATTTAGATGTCATCTAGAAGTCAAATCTCTGTTCGCTTAACATTACCATTTCGAGAGTATTTTAATTCACAGATCACAATCATTTCATCTTTACACTCGCGTACACGAACTGTAACCTCCCCTCTAAATTTGCGTCAATTTTCAAGCGGATAATATTATCATCAAACTGGAGCCCTGTAATAATGTCGTACGTGCCTCTAATATATACTGTGCATATACGTGTTCTCATATGTAAAGTCGTGAATTGCTATAAATTGTCCAATGACAAAATTTACGATTTCTGTTATTCTTAGCTCCTTATGAATGTAACATCACACCTGTAAACCCCGAAGAGGTGGGCAGAGGAATGAACACTCCCACGTTTCATCAGTTATAAAAATTTACGTCCCACTATGGAATTAGGTTTAGATGTTAAATTTAAAAGACTTCTGTTTGTTTATCGTTCGGGGATTACAAGCATGATATTATGAAACAAAATGTAACAGCACGCTTGTAATCTCTGTAGAGGTATACAGAGGAGTGCAGTACACTTCCATGTTTTACCAGTTGAGTTTACATTCCACTATAGCAGCGTTTCTTAACCTTATTCAGTCTGCAGAAGACCAATTTCAAGGAGCACTTTAAAAAAATTACGTTTCTATAAAAATTCAAAATACTGTACTAATGTAAAGTTGGAAGTTGTCATTTGTTTTTTATAATCTTTTGCCACTAAATTAGTAATATTTAGCAGCATCATATTTAAGAAGCATTAATATTTAGAGCAGTCTCGTTCGAATTCGCTCTTGCTCTCATTTAATTATTAATTCATATGTCCATATATAAGACGACGAAACCCCATACACATACCCGTGGACACCCAGGAGTCTGTGGACCACAGCTTAAGAAACACTACACTATGAAATAGGAGGCGCGTTTAAAAACGGTTAAACATTTTAATAGTATTTGAATGGTGTTCATCAAATCGAATCTATAACAAAATTTTCCGCTGAAAAGTGAAGGCCGTATCTTTAATTTCTACGGCAACTAAATCTGCGTTTCATTCGTGGATCCCTCTTGAATTTGCATCAGTTCTCGAGCGGAAAATTCTATGATTTACCCAGCCTTATCATAATCTCACACGTCTTTCATATTTCAAGCCGAGCTAGTACCGCACTCACTACCAACTATTCTTCTTATAATAAAATGTTACCTCTTATGACTTCCTTTTTACCACCAATTTACTGCTTTGTGTTAGCTAAGAACGGCATATTCATATTGTGTGCGACTCGAAACAGTTTTACTCCAAAGAGTTATTGTTCAACCGGAAAATTAAAACCGGAAAGTTTTAGAAATATTTGCTCTTATCATAAGTTTTGGTGTGAACTATCTGGTAGTCTTTATTCGATAAGTGTTTTTGTTATTCCTTTTCGAACACTTTGCGCCTATTTTCAATGAAGTTTCATCCACGCTGTGTATACCTATAGGTATAAAAATATTATCAAGGCAAAGATAAAAGACTATCTTTCAATAATCGATTTTGCATTAGCTAATAAGGTATTATGTAAATATCCTTTGGCAGCGCAAATAATTTTTTGTTCATATAAAAATGTAAGGTAATTTCTTTTTTCAAAAATGCTAAGCATGTGAACTAGACAGAGTTACATAAAACTTTCAGTCGTAAAATACATTGAAAATGAAGAAATAAGACACTTCGTACACGTCATACGTAGACCATCCATTTAGAAATGGTGACGGCTCGTGATATACGAGTTGAACTGATACTGTACGTTTTGTGAACATTTCACATGGGATTTGTATTGCAGGTGCAATATATTTTAGTACAGACAATACTTTTGCTAGAAGTTTTTAATCGATTTATATGGTAACATTGCGTGTGTGATCGTTGAAGTCTTAGGCATAAGAGTGCAGGTTCCCGTTTCACCAGTTACATTATACGTCCATGGAACGCGAGGTAGAGGTACTGATTTTCACCGGGCACACATACCATAAGACTCTTCAAATCAAGGTTGAATAGGCTTTTTTACGCATTTTTACTCCATATTGAACGCATCTGCGATTTCCACCAAACGGGTTAGCAATCCTAACGAATTAAAAGGCTAACCAATAACAAACAAAAAGTGCAATACATTTTGAAAAAAAAAATACCGTAAGTGAACAAAAACGTATTGATCAGCAGTCGCGCTTGCAACCACTAAATCCACGAGGCAGTGAAAAAGGTTTGGAAATAAATTTCTAATATAATGTCCTGTACAGACGCCGTTGAGCGCAAAGCACATTGGGACGCTTGAGCTGATGCAGCTCTATGATATATGAGTTGAAATGAACATCTTGCGAACGGTTTCCCGGGGATTTGTTCTACAGGTGCAGTGAACACGATAAATGGTTGTACGTAACACGTAGCGATGTGTAATGGCTTCTTTAAGAGTTTTTAGCGCTCACGTTTTGAATTAATACTTCTCGTTTTCAGATCTAAGATCATGAAAGATTGGTCATGTAAAAATTTAAGGAAATATTTCATAAATTTAGAATTATTTGACTGTATTTGCCAGCTGAATATCTTAAGCCTCGAAGGGCAGCAACACAGACAGTGTGAGATGCTCTGCGATCACTAAACCGCATTCCCAACTTAATGATTATGGTAGTATAATGGTTAAAAACCCTTTGGTGATACTTATTTTCAACAGTGGATTAAGGCTAATGATGTGTCTGTGAAACGGCCAGGTAAATATTAATACAGCTACATCTCCCCTTACCTATGTGCGAATTTTACAAGAATGGTGTTGCAGTAGTTACTAGTAAAATCATTCACGATATTTGTCCAAATGTTTTAGACGTTGGTAGTTGCGAAAGTTACGTTAAGAGTAAGTTCAAAATTAGTAATTTTGCAATGTCAGACTTATGTCGATCGGGAAAACCATAACCGATAAACAATGACGTCTTAGAGCCAATCCATGTTAAGCAATCAAGGATCTATCAAACACTGCTGCCCCATGGCAATGATTCGTTTTTATTTTTGGGTACTATTAGACTTGGCCATACTTGGCCGGTTAAGCAGTAATCATTTTTATTCATTTCTACTAACGAAACTGAAAGGGAAACGATTTTTTTTCACTTGTGTAGCTTCGATTTTATGATATGATTTAAATGACTACGATAGCATCACGACCAAATAATTTCAATTGGATCATTGAAGCTATATAATGTTTTTCCTAAATAAATAAAAATTAAGTAGGTAACTGAAAATTTCATAAATAAAAAAATTATAAATGCAATAAGTGTTTTAATTAAAGTCATTATAGGAATATGCTAATTTAATTCTCCTAATTGCGTCTTTAACGATCACGGCTAAGTAATGAGGAATTCAGACATTTGCATAGTTTCGTATGCGTCGACTTGCAACGTCTATCCGAATAATTTACGGACGACAGTTTCGACGGGGAAGACTGGAGATCTGGATGAAAATACAATTACGATATCGTGAAATTAAATCCAGTTGGTGAACTGCTAATGGGAATTTTTAGTTTCAACTCGAAGGATAGCAATGCTTATCAGTGCTCATGTATATGACGTATGTTTTTTGAGGATTCTAGATGCTTGGCCCGGTTTCTGGATCAGAGGGTTATATGTTCAATTTCCGAAGTTACTATTATTATTCCATCTTCTATTATTATTCCTTTAATATTGATAATGGCTCGTTTCGATCTTACGCGCGACGCTATCGGCAGTGGAGGGATCACCTATTTACCAACGTTTATGGGTAATAAAATAACGTTGGAAAGTTAACGATGCATATTCTATTCCTCTGATGCATTTAGCACCCCTGGAGAACTTTACCACTTTAGTCCGAATAAAGGAAATATCCGTTAATTTCAACTACGCCTCACACATTAAATGTTCAAATTTCTGAACTTACGAGTAAGAAACCTTTATGGAGAAGACAAAAGCGCCGAGTGCCAATTATGTCTATCTTTACATATCTAACGTGATTTTTCTCCTTTCTTTGATCTCTTCGGACTCCTCCATTAGCCAATTTGTGATGTATTTAGTCATATAGATAAATAAGTGTTTAGTAGTCATTTAATATAATGTCAAGATAAAGTATCAAAAATGTCTCTAATTATGTTTTAATTGCTTGATACTGCAAACAAGTTTAAACTCGAAATGCAGATACCGCGGGCGGAACGATTTGAAATGCACACGAAAGTTCGCCAGAAGTTAGAAACGGAAGGTATGAAACGACAACGACAGGAACTTGTCACACCGAAGACTATCAAATGCGATACGGCTCGCTGTATTTAAATACATACCTTTAAAACATATATCCTATGGTTGGTAATAACGGCGACCATTTAAGAGACACGATACCATTCACACAAATTGAATTGAAAAAAATCTGTATTTCGAATGAAATCTGTATTTAAATAGATATTAATTATATTTATTAAGTTTGCTTGTACAGTATATATGTATTAATAAATTTATTTTGTTATATTATGTTTTAATACGTTTTACATATATTTTTCCCCATTTTTTCCTATTGTTACCGCCTGCAGCCAATTTCTCACCATCACCAAAGGTTTACTGGTAGAGAATGCCACCAGCCATTAAGTCCGCCTTTTGATTAATCTACCTTGCTTTTAGCTTGTACAATAAAGGGTAAATAAATAATAAAAAAAATAAAGAGATTATTGTCCTGTCTTGTATTCAAGAACAATATGTGTGATCATTTCGCCCCCATGAACGCAGTGTTCAAAAATGACGAATGTAACTTAAATAATTTGTTTTTGGGTCATGTTAATATCATGACTGCCTTGTCAGTCGTGTTGATTGCAAGCGCGACTGCTTATCGAGTGCTGCTGGGTTCAAATCCCGGTTCGAGCACTATTAGATTTTTCTAAATTAGATTTCCTAATAGTGGCTCGGGATCTGCAAATGTGCCCGGTGTATAGCCATAGACTCACCAATTCCATAGTGGAACATAAAAGTGGTGAAACGCGGGAATATACTACGCTCCTCTGCCTACCTCTTCGAAGATTACAAGCCTGATGTTACGTTTGCGTTAATGCCATGATTATTATTTTACCTTCTGCCTGGTAATAGTACAGCAAGTACATAATGTATGTTATATAGCAGCGTAGTTTACGATCTAAGTACGTTAGAACTTCGAACAGCACCGCAATTTGATTTTAGGCGGATACAAGTTCCTTCTGCAGCTGTGGGATTTAAGCCTGCATTGGAATAAAATTAATAAGAGAAGTATATACATGTTTAGCATAGCAGCAAATAGCCTAATGATTTAGAAGTTAACTTTCTCCCACTCCGGTGACTGCATTCGATCCTGCCGCACACCTATAACAAAAATGTATGTTTTAAGATTAAATATGTTATGTAGTAAGGGCAATGTAAAATATCATGTAGATACCTGCACACTTTATAGTTATCCATAATATCCTGTTATCTGCATGAGGTTGCTAGCCATTGGCCAGCATGTCAAACTATGACCTTATTCTTTTTATTCTGAGAGACCCGTGTATAGCTGTAAAAGGATAAAAGGGAAAGGATAAAAGATCAGTTTACGATTTTTTAAACAAAATACGTAAAGTGACATCACGCCTGTGATCCCCGAAGAGGTAGGCAGAGGAATGTAGTAGGTACAATCCCACGTTTTACCAGTTACGTTTATATCCCACGATGGAACAGCGTGGTGAGGTGAACCTATCACCATACACCGGGCATAATTCTATACTAGTATATTTTACCACAACAAGCTCGATAGCAGTACTACTATTCAGTTAGATCAATCATACACATCATAATTATAAAGTACCTACTATCAAATGACTCGCTCCATTTCTCGCTCGGTTGCTTGCTTATTTACTGCTAGTTGGTACGGTAATAAATACCACTTACATTAAGTAACACAATATACAATACATATTTATTTTATATGTATATAACACAAGAACAAAAATATTAATAAATTAATCAATATAAATAAAGTCAATTCATAAAAGATTTTACAGAGAAAACATATTCGTTATGTCGTTTTAATTAGCTCAGAAGACTCACGAAACCTCAAGCGTACATTTAAAACTCGGCTCCATCTATTTTATCAGCAAATAGATTGGAGTCTTATAATGATCTGTATAAACTTAAGACATAGACAAAACCTTTAGACGTTACAATATTAAAAGGAACGTAGTCTCCCCGAATAATTCAAAAAGCACTTGTTTGTTAGGTCATGTCTTGTCAAATTAGTCAAGTAGTAAGGTAATTTTGGAATAACTGGAGAAAGCTCGAAATTATTTACCATTAAAACTGAACATGTATACACTAACTACAATCAAAAACGTCACCAAGAGCACTGCGTCTGCAACTAAATAACTTTATATTTATCGCATTGTTAATTACTATTATTATAGATATTAGTATAAATTATGCATAATACATAGAATTTTAATAATTTTCATCAATATTATGATACATATCGATATAAATTATTCATTTCAATAACTTAAATATTTTAAATATTTTTTTATTTTAATATTGTTCCTTTCAAAATTTATTTCCTACGATAACAGCGATTATTTGCTTTCTATATAATATAGAAGAAGCACAGTAGGTATTTGGCATTCGGTACCCTCTACCTACTCCGTGAAGGACATGGCGTGAAGATATGTATGTATACGGTTTGTAACATTAAATTTCCAATATCGTTATTAATATCGTTATTAATATCATATCAAAGCAAATTATTATCATTCTACAAATTCTTCCTATCCTGATTTTATTTATTTTTACAAGTAACAAACAATGAATTAGTTCTAAAATTAATCTAGAGCCCGGATGAAAATTACTTAAGCGACTCCAACGTACGAACGGTGAAGCGACGCACAATTTAAAATTCCAGTCATTGTACACAATAAGTGTTCCTTTTTCACCATAACGATTTGCACGTGCCTCCATCTCTTTGTTCCCCTACCTAAGCATCATGGCTCAATTATGCAGGGGTAATTTTTTTTTTCTCCAACAAACCCGTGAAGGCACGTGATGTCGACATTGGAATCTAGCTGCAACGAAGTGACATACTTCTGTGTTCAAAATAAAACCGAAAATCTACGTACGATCAATCACACCTAGCTTTGAATGCTTTATATGTAGCTCATGCCAGCTATTAATCAAATGCTTCTGCTCTTCAATTTGATTGGAATAAATAACGTTACTTTCTTTAGTATAAAAAGGACTAAAATCAGTTTAACACTCAATCAAGAAACGTAATACGTACGTAACATCACATCTGTAATACCCGAAGAGGTAGGAAGAGGAATGTAGGACACTTCTATGTTTCACTAGTTACGTTAAGTCTCACTATGGAATAGGTGGTAAGCCTATTGCCATACACCGGGTACATATCCAGACTCCGAGCCACTAATAGAAAACCTAAATTAGAAAATTTTGTAGTGCTCGACCCGGGAATCGGGTTCGGCAGTCGCAATTGCAACCAACACGACCAACGAGGCAGTTGGCTGCCTCGTTGGTCGTGTTGGTTGCAGGTCGTCTTGATTGGTCAAGAGACGTGCAATAAGTTTCGCTTGAATGAATGGGCTGATTTTAACGGCGATAATTTACTATTAAAATTAATATTACAGTCGGTCTATTAGCAGTACCCAAGAGTCGAAGGACGGGAACTTTGACTTCGTTGGGAAGTCAAGACCCCAAATTGTTGTTCGATAGTTCGCAGACGCCGTAAATTACACTGTTGATAACAAAATTTTGCATCGACAATATAGTCAAACAATTAACTATTGTTTCCGTGCTGCGCGTTGATTCGCCCATAGCTTTATGAGACATGGGTATTGTTCGTGAGGTAGGTAAGCTTACACTGTCATGCCGGGCCCTTTAGAGAGAAGGTAGAGAGAACCAAAATAATTTCATATTGAAAATTAACTTCTTTTTCTATTTTGTAACAGATCGATTGATGAAACTGGCAAAATTTAAATGTAGGTAATTTTGCTTTATTTTGTTTTGGAAATTAATAAATCAATTAAAACATCGAAATGCTCTAAAACAACAAATTAGGAAAATAAAATATAGTTGAGTTTTCTACGAATTCCGGTAAGCTAAGAAAATAAATGTAATACTCGACCAACAAAAAACTAATAAGGGTTATCATGAATATGAGTTATAAGAATTAGATATAAAACCCATGTTACATATTTGATTGGTTCTGTTTGGAGGAAAAAGTATATGATTCAATCCTAATGTAATTGATTTTATTTAATATAAATGATATTTGTTGCCAAAGTATGTAGTCTACCAACAGATATTTTTAGAGAGGTAGAATCCGTAAATTCTACAAAAAGACTATACGTTTATACTTACATGCGTACTTTGACAGTTATTATGTCTTATACGACAATTTTAAAAAGTACTGGTCCAAAAATGGTCGCAGTGGACAAATTTTGAACATTCTCTTTCATGTGTTAAATAAATTAAACTATATACCGTTTCAACATGGCGGCCTTAAAATTTTCTCACCGTTTGCACCGAGCGACGTGTTGGTCGCAATAGAACTGAACACGACTTTGAGCCGCTGAAAAGTTTTTTAATATAACCAACCGCGACATAATTCCGCTCTCATTTCAACTGGGCTTTTGGAAAAAAAAGTTCCTGCAGGATCATAATGCGCCATATGCCACGTTTTATTCAGTTCTTTTAATAACAACTTCTGAACTCATAGAAATATATTTGAAAGCAAATTACCCTAAAATGGAACATAACAATAGACAGAATGGAGTTTGATTAAAATAATCATGTTAATTATTTTTATTAATTTAATTTGAATCGTCTGCAAAGTTGTGGGTGTAGTGGCTTCCACGTATGTCGCTGGTACAGTATGCCTGAAAATTAAAATCACCTGGAAATTTCAAACAACTACCAAATTCGGAGAGAATTCGTTATCATAAAAGATAGTTATTCAAATAATTGTAATCACTACACCTGGACCCATTGTAAAGAGAATATTGTTAAGTAAAAAGGTTTTATGGTTAAAATCTCTTTAACATCAAATTACTCTTACGCAGCTTTCAAGGATTCCTTCAGTAGACATAGGTCTTTGTGCTATAATACAATACTTGGTTCTCCATTGATCTCGTCCAGCCACAACCACTTATATGTCTCAGGTTATGGACGTAACAGTAGTGAACGGATCCCGTATGAAGTTTGCCTATTTGACGACTTCACTACAGGCCTCGTTTGTCGCAACAGCCAAGAGTTTTGCAACATATGCGACCAGCCCTTTTTAGCTATTTAGGTATTCTCATGTTTCTGTCTATTAACCACATTTTGGACTCCGCATAGAAAGCAAGTTCACTCCATAGCCTACTGCACACCCTTAAATTGTGGACTAGACTCAATGTCAGCATCATATGTTTTAAATAATAATACAGATTGATGGAAAAATTTAATCTTAAGCATTGGGTTATAGGTGACGTAAAAAGTTAATGATAATTTTGAAATTATTTCTCTCCTGAATTTGTTTGTGCTGGGCTTGATCATCTGCTCGTAATAGATAAACCTCTAAACGATTTCAATCATCGATTTGTCGACTGTAACCGGTCGTAAAGTTTCAAATTCTTGTCTTATCCATGTTTCCGAGCCCAATACGCCAAGAGTTCTTATTCAAGTTGCTCAACGTTTCTTCAACATACTGTAAAAGTTTACCGACGTGACCCAAATTTATATCAATATCATCAGTAAATTAAATTACGCAGTAAAAATTAAAATCTGCAATCCTAATAAAGTTCAAGTGCAGACTGTGAAGTCTGAGTTTGAGTTAAGTAACATGAACCAATTAACACAAACGCTTATACATATCCTCAAAACATGTACATCATTATTAGAGCAAATGACATTTAATATTATAACCTATTTATACATCAAATGACAAGTTTAATGCGTAGCAATCAAAACCAGTGGCTCTAAATTCACTGAATCCGTTAGACGTTTTGATGAGCTCTTGAACAAGTGTTAATAAACATTTGGATTTGAAACCGTATGTGATATAGTATGAAGCTGTCTAACTTCAGAATAGCAGTTTTGCAATTAAAATGACTTTAAGTTAGCATGTATTTATAAGCTAACTGCGTTTTCATGTCGTACATTTGCATTTAAAGCTATCTAGTTAATTGCATTTCTAATTTGAATCTTTAAGAATATATCCTACATGGGATTAGGAAAAGGAAGCGAGAATTATACATGTAGATGGCCATTAAAATTCACCAACAATTATGCCTAATCACAAACTGAATTGGTAGCCCACTAGAGCTGAATGTGTTATCTATATATTTAAAAATAAATCACTATTTCCCTTGGTACGCAAACCACGCGTGAACGGCTGGACCGAATTGAATAATTTTGATCTTGAAATACGTGTGGAAGTTCAGGGAAGGTTCTACTGGTGAGAAACATCAAACGTCAAATATGATAGTACAGAAAGAGAAAAAAAAATAGAAAAACGAAGTATTTCAACTGCGTATCAGCAAGACATAATGATGACAACAAAGTTGTGTTCAGATCGGATAAACGACCAGACCAGAGGACCACACGAACGCACATTTGACTATAGATAAATGTTGCAATCCTGACTGTTGGTGGACTCTTGCGAACACCAGATATTGTACTAGCATGGTAAGAGGCAATGGAACTTTGATTGAGTTGATTGATTGATGAAGAATGAGAAATAGCACGAGAAGAGCGCCGCTATAGTATGGCACGAAGTAGGACCCTCTTTCGTGCATTGGTCCAATGGACGTTGTGTGCGAGAATTCTAC
>DWFO01001836.1:0-14876 GCA_018246595.1 Mimoniades nurscia nurscia | reverse complement strand
ATATATATTTACATTACAGAAATTTTTCTGTAATAGACAATTATTGTCTTCTCAGAAACAACATCGTAAATTAAGTTGCTCCGTCCAAATAAATTAAGCTTGAAAGCAAAATAGGCCAAACTAGCACTCAGCTAAATTTTGTTTTCCAAATGTTTCAGATGCGACACAGGGAATATTAATGAAGTATTTATCGCGAGTAAGTACTGATGAAATATGTATGTCCTTTTAAGATTTTATTATTATCATAAGTCGCGCTTGGCCGGCGTGGTGGAGTATGGAGTTGGCCCGACTGGCCACACATATCGTCGTACTTCCCAGGATTGCTGACGAAGCGGATGAAGTATCCCCTTAGAGTGAGATAGTTTTAATAGAATACAATAAGCTTTTACAAACTTATTTAACTGTTATTAATACTAAATATACAAAATATGCGTGGTGATTCCAAAATATAAACAGAAAGTTTTGATTTTTCAATAAAAATAAATTCGTACGTACACATTTTCCTGTATGTATAATTAATTTTATTATATTTCTTAAATTTCCCCCAGATCCTCATTTGCTTTTAAAATCAACGAATCAAAAAATTATTAATTTCACATTGAAATTAAAACAAAAATCCTCAAGGTTCGCGGAGAATGAAATTTAAATCTACGAAATCGATACGTTTACTCATAAGGTGACTCAACCTGGCGCTACCAGATCGCCGCACGGCGTGGGCTGCCTAAACACGCCCAAATACCCTGGCCGACTGCAGGCAGTAGTACGGGCAGTGCGAGAATGCCATGTCAAGAACTCGCATGCTCAGCGTAGGGATTACGGATAACAGCCCTCCAGGAGACGGCTAGAGTCTAAATGATGATGAACGATTGCTAAAAACCTGTTATTTCAGTATGAAATATTAGGCAATACGCGATTTAATATTTATCCCGCAATTGTTACAATAGCACATACATAGATACATATACTAAATTTACATATGGCCCGGCGAGATCGGAATGGAATGATAAGTACGGCTAAGATAAGACATCATATCGTCATATTCGGGTCTGCCAAAGTGCCACCCCGCACTAGGCCAGCTTGGTGCAATATGACTTTTACTCTTATGTGACAGTATAATGATAAAAGAGTTGATGATGAAGCGTGGTGTGGGTGATGATCAAGATGATAATGCCATGATATTGTTTATCTCTCTTCACTGTCCACGTTGTTAATAAGACGTTTACGATTTTCGCTTGCATAGTTAGAAAATGTTTCCCAAGTTATATTTCTCAGAATTTCCTCAAGCTGGCGAATTTTTGGCAACTCAATTTTTTTCTTAATTGGATACAAGATCCCAAGGGTTGACGATATATTGTGTTATTTTGTGGGAATTGATATTTATAATATGGCTTGAAATTATTTCATATTTTAGTCGTATAAGAAATCCAACATTAATTTGATTATTATCTATGAAATAATAATGAACGCCTCTAGTCGTAAACAAATTGTTCCTTCTCTGCTTCGATGCGTTATAATAACTATATCATCACGTCAGACCTCTTACAGGGTAATCAAATAGCAACCACAATTCACCAGTTACGTTTAAGTCCCACTATAGAATGTTGGTGAGCCTATTGCCAGACACAGGTCACAAATACAGATAATTTCTTAGATATGTTTCGAAATATATGAGCTAAAATGGTTTGTATCGAAACTTTGCAACCATCATCAAAATGTACATTAGAATGAACGCTCGCAAACTTATCCAAAATCAGATCTGCTCTGATAGTTTCATTGGTGTTTAGCTTCGCTAAATGTTTCACTGGAAACGTTCCAATGGAACTCACCAGTTCCAACATTTAACTTATTTATCAACACTGTGTATGTAGCCCGGCTCAACTTAGTTTAGTGAAATCGTCGCGACCTCGAATACCTGTAACTTTATAAATGTACTGTGAGATAGTTTATATTCATCCTGTACCATTAAGCTTATTATTATCATTTATTCTAATGTCGGCTTGTAATTCAAATTTATACATTTCTTAATACAACAGTGAAGTTGTAGAATGATAATACAGATTCACGAAAGTCTTGTATAGGTCCATGGCATATCAAAAATAGGTGTTAGTGGTTATGGTTAAATAATAATTAGGTTTGTAACCGTCTTTCAGCCACGAATAGACTTCTGGCGATGAACCAATGAGCATATTCATTAAGCTACATTTCGTTACTATGGTACGCATAGTTCTCGCATCACTTGCGCCAGATTATGATAATGTGATATTCATAACGTTATCAAATAATGTGTAAATCATATAAAATTAATTTAATTTGAAACATAAGTTTGGAGGGAAAAGTAGCAGCGGCAGCCCCGAATTAGGCTAGGAAGACGAAATCAAGTGAATAGCCCGGGCACATAGTACAGGACCGAGTCGTGTGGAAGTGCTTGGAGGAGGGTTTCACTCCATCCGGTTCTTGAAGAGAAGAAGAAAAACCCACTACTAATACTCACTACTCCTTAACTAACACTGATTTTTCAAGCTACCTTAAATATGAAAAATACGAATATCAATACGATAAATAATTGTTCTGAAAAACTGTACTGCAGAGTGTAACACTATTGCAAGAAATAAAATAGAAGGACTAAAATGTCACATGTGGAACTAACTATTATTACTAAAACTAACTACTACTATGATTAACTAACTATTATTAAAATTACTGTATATAATAGACTAGGATTATAAATGTATAATATGTAATTAATTTTGTATATATAATGTATGTATATGTAATTAAGCTTCGGGAAATAAAAGGCTTTTGTTATTATTTAATTTTGGACGAATTTTTACCTTATTGAACTAAATTCGTACATAATTGAAATTCTTCAATATTAGAACTCAGTTTATTTAATTTTATTAATAGACAAATACTTCAGTTAAATAAACCAGTCAAGCTTAGTTTAAATTTTATTCTTATAAGTTGACTGCCTCGATGGTCGTGTTGGTTGACTGCGACTGCCGAACGGGAGGTCCTGGCTTAGATTCCCGGGTCGGGCACTACTAAATTTTCTAATTCAGATTTTTTAGCAGTGGCTCGGAGTCTGGGTATGTGCACGATGTATGGCAATAGGCTTACCACCTATTCTAACTAGTGAAACGTGGGAGTGTTCTACATTCTTCTGCCTACCTCTTCGGGGGTAACAGGCGTGATGTTACGTTACGTTATTCCTATAAGTTTACGTGTTAAACCATTATCGAATTTATTCAATTAATTAAACATTTTTTATTTAACAGCATTTAGTTGTTAAACAACTTATAAACGTGTACCGGTTACGCCCCCGAACTTTCCTATTAAGATCAGCCAAATTTTATCCTTACAAGTTCATCTAGAAAATAATTTAATTCCCTCTGAAATTATGAAAGATGATGGCATCAAACTCGAAGTGTTAATTTTCGCTCCGTCACGAAAGAATGGCGTGAAAGTTTTTGAGTAACGTCTTTGTTACTATGAAAGGGGAGAAGTCACTTAATGTTTTTATGATACAACGTTGATAATGTGCGAAAACTCGGATAATAAAAATAAGAAAGATATGACATTATGATAGGTACACCATTTCTTTACGATTATGGAAGGTTCTGGAAACGATGTTTGACTACCGCCGAAAAGAACTTCATTGTTAATGTATGTATTTGTTACAATCGCATTCAATAGCTCATATATTTTTGTGGGATTGTAACAATGTAACATCACGCCTGTAAGGCCTGAAGAGGTAGATAGACGAGTATAATACATTCCCACATTTTACCAGTTACGTTCACGTCCTACTATGGGGCAGGTGGTGGTGAGCTTATTGCTCACCGGGCACATATCAAGATTCCGAGTCACTGCTAATAAATCGTAGTTAGAAAATGCAATAGTAGGTACTCGACTCGGGATTTGAACCCAGAACCTTTCGATCGGCAGCCCCACTTGCAACCAACACTGTCAACGAGGAATGTAGTACACTCTCACGATTAACCAATTACGTTTATGGGGTGGTCTAGAGATTATTCCTATTAGAGACAACAAATATATGGCTGTGACTATTCCAACGTGACAAAATATTCTGCTTAAGACTCCAATAGAAAAGGAAACATCGGTTATAATGCTGAAGAATCAGTTAAGATGCTTGGTGCTTTTAACTTCTCTAAACAAACATGATTATATCAGAACCTAATCATTTAAGAACCTTTTAATCTTTGTACAAACGAATGGTCTCTAAGTGAATATAAGTTAATTATTCCTTACACAGGCTTCAAGTTTCAGTGTTAATTTTTACACCTTTATAAAATAATGCTGAAAAAGTTTCCGAGAAATGGCTTTGTTGCAGAGAAAGGGGAGTGTTGTTCAATGTTTTTATAGAACAAATTTCTCTGCGAGTAACAACTTGTATATTTTATGTAGCTAAAGTATCAAAATAGTAAACAGGTTTCCTGGTTAGTTAGAATTAACAGTTGCTAGTAATGCGGAAAAAGTAAGGGTGCTCAGATGAAGGACTTCACCATCTCCTTTATTTTTATTTTTTGATTTTTTTTCCCATGCTTTCTTTTACCATATTTTTGCTACCCAGACTTTGATGAGTCTAACTCCTTAGCCTTATGTGTTCGGTGTCACTAACTACCTCCATGAAACGTATATAGAAATAAATTTAACATTCTGCATGTACATATACTATAGATTTGATAGTATTTATAAAACTATCCACTCTCTGACGTCCTACTTACGAGTGCCAAAACTGTTTAAGATTTTCAGATTTCACAAAACATTGTTAATATGAATTGTAGCTACTATTATAATTACTGGTAAAAAATCACATTATTCAACAGGTTCACCTTCGGAGATACCATTGACAAAAACTGTGCCCATCCCCCATTTACATTACTAACACTCCAACTACATCTAGCTTTTACATGGAGTGAAAACGTTCTCTGCTGCTCCCAGTATTTATAAGAGATAAGGTACTTTCTATGATACTCTTGCATATTGTTATTTCACTTGCAACATAAGATCTGTTTCCGATGGTCATGATGCAATGACTGGGTATGCAAGAGTTCTGGAAGGATCCGGTTACAACTGGTCATTTTACAATTATATTAACAGCTATGCATTACTTATTCAACAAATTGGTAGCAAATTACGATACTGTAATATTATCATCATAAGCACTTTATAATACCATTATTTACTACAGATCTTCTCTCAGAATGAGATTACTTAAGGCTATATATTGAGTGCTGTACAGTCCTCAGGTTTAATATTGCATCTCTGTTCTTAGGTTTCAGTTTGAAATTGCTTTGTAAACTAAACTTCATCCAGTTCTGATTAATTCAAAACTATTATGAAAAATATTCAAAAGATAAAGACTTCTGATGCCTTTGAAATGCCTTTGGATAACTAAACAGTAACTTTCCACATTCGCAAAGTTTCACAAACAAAGTAAAAGCCACAATAGATATCAGTGTTTCTGAAGCGAAGAATGGGTGGGGGGCTTAAATCTTTTGTTTGATAATGGTTTAAAGTTAACTACTCTTTGTTCTCGAGTTTATATAAGAATGTGGGTAGTTGCCGCTATTGTGTTCCCACAAAGACGGTTGAGATTTGACTGTGTTCGGGTTAAGTTTTCTTTGAGTGCGAGATAAATGGTGTGGTTAGATGACAACTGTCTCCTATTGTTACTTTGATGTGTCTTTATGTGAAATTTAAGACACATTTATTTTAATTCCCAATCAAAATAAAGACTGCAATGAAGAATTAAAATTCATTTTAAAAAAGCAAAGAACGAGCAGTCACAATTCGTTCATGATCTTAAATATCCAAAAAATTGTTTAAAAAAACTGGAAAGCTCACTATTGTAACAAATTATTAACACAAAGCGTCATTTAGAGGCGAAGTTTAATAGAGAGCTGTTGATGAGTCGACGCCTTAATCAACACAATGCCTTTCAAGATTTTAATAGCAGCTAGTCGTTGAATTGCCTAAATATAGCCTTGATTCTGATCCAATTGAAAGGAGCCTCGGTTATGGAATTTGGAGTTCTTATTTTTGATGTACCTATTGTTCTGTAACATTAATTTGCAAGGTTCAATGATCTGGTATCCTTGCAGTGGTTAAGTATATTACAAACCCACAAGCGCTTTAGCAACATTTATATTCATTGTCGCTTTTATTTGTATTGTGAAACTTGTCTATTTCAAAAGCTTCGATGTTGTATATTAGTAGTATCTCATGTTTTGCTATTGTTCTTATGTTCTTCTCTTCCACTGCTTCTGGACCCGTTTTCTATCCCATTGTTTTCTCATATCATATTTAACTTTTCAACGTTTTCAATCAATTTATATACCATTGACAAAACAGAAAATATATTTAGGTATTTCCATTTCACAATTTGGTGAACTGGAATACCATTCATAACTGACCCGTTGGTGCAGTGGTTAGTGAACCTGGCTGTTGCGTCGGGGGTCATGGGTTCGATTCTCAACCAGAATAAATATTTGTGTAATGAGCACAAATATTTGTTGTGTGGACTGGGTGTAAAAAATATATCTATTTAAGTATATATTAATATGTATGTATGTAGTTTATCAACCGTCTTATTGCCATGCCACAAGCTCTCTTGACGCTTACTTTGGGACCAGATGGCCGTGCGTGGAGATATCCCAAGATATTATATTATTAATGATTTCCGACAGTTATACGGTGCGAATACCGATAAGTAATGGTGACGAAGGGAAACCTAGACTCACTTATACTGCCAGACGTAATTATGTAATGCTGACTGATGGGGGTGTCAGAAATCTCAGAAAGCAAAACGAGAAACGTACGTACCTTCAACGAGCGCACGTGTATGAAAAGAATGATGAATGAAGAAGCAACAAGACAGGCCTGAAAGAATGAGCGTATATTTGGTAATCCGTTCTCTTTGTCTTGCCCGTCAGAAGTTAGGCTTGACTATAATTGGGTATTATAATCTATTACAAGTACGAAGACAAAGTTATTGATTGGAGGAAGAATATTCGAGGAAGAACAAAGAGCCATTCATAAGCGTAATGCTATTCAAACACTTTCAATAGCTTTTGCTATTATCCATCCAACATCTATTCACAGTTAAAATATGAATAGAAAATGTCTCTTACATGAATACTAAAAATTCCGAATTCGGATAATTACTGGTATTCTAGTATGTCCTCTTATTACTTTATTAGTATATCATCATGCCAGGTTCCTTGGGGAGTGGGCAAAGAACATCAACTGCTAAATATACACAGTTTATGACATACACTTACTGACATGCTGCTTCTATGTATATTGGCCTCTCTCCGAGATTTGCAAACGTTATAGACATTGGTGATGGCATCGTATAGGCCAGTCCTGAGGGATTATGCCCATAATACCCACGCTGGGCATGCGGTTTGGGGATCTCTACGGACTTCTTCTCTAACCGCCTTCCCTAAATTAAAATGTTTTCACTGTATATGAAACTGAATGAAAATTACCAGAACATTATATTCCATATCTAGTTTCGGAGACGAATGAATTCATTTAATAACTTCAACTTGCACAACTTGTCTGTTATTTCTGAGCTTAACGTGTGCTTTGAGTTTTATTTTACTTTCCAACTGTGGATAAATACTCCATGTAAATCTGTAAGAAGTTTCATCCGTACGTTGGTACACGTGGGAGTTTCAGAGTAATACAGGAATGACTAACAGGGACGGCATAGTGATTTTAAATTCGGCTTCCGAATGCGGGGTTCTTGTTTTTAAATTCTGGCGTGCAACCCGCTTCTTATTAATAAAAAAGGCAACATAGCGCCTATAGTACTCGGAGAGGTAGGCAGAACAGTGTTGTACACTAATAAATTTCATCAGTTATGTTAACGTCCCAATATGAAATAAATAGTGAGCTTATTCCCATACATTAGGTACATTTTCAGACTCCGAGCCATAACTAGAAAATATAAATAAAAAAAATCTAATAGTGTCCGACCAAGGAATTGAAACAAGGACCTCCTAATCGGCAGACACGCTGGCAAAGAGCACTATCAACGAGGTAGTCATATCTACAAATTTGTATAAAAGAAAATTGATCCTCTTGTAAATGAATAGCAAATGCAGATAGTATATAAAAGACATCGCACTATGATGTAATAGTAATAATAACAGAAATTAATACCCTTTTGCTAGATGAAATGAAGCATAACGAAAACTTAAGCAATGGATGACATGCAAACTATGCGTCAGTTTGGGAACCCACAACTTACCTCGCAGCTTGATTGATGGTAATATCTTGTTCTACGGTGACTAGATACACATCCACAGACAGACTAGACATCTCAATTAAGCGAAAACCGCACAGCAGTATATAATTACTCAAATAGTCACTCGTAGAAACATTATCAGTTAGAAGGATTAAGATATGAGGCTGTTACAATAAGTTCTGTATACATTAAGACAGTGTACGTTACTATCTACACAAAGCAAGTACATGATTATATATAAAATATTTTAAGAAATGCCAAAATTCATTGTCTAAATTAAAACCTCCCAAATCTGCCACACAAAATTATATTCACGCCGTTTTTGGAAATTATGTTATAAAATCGGTAAAAAATGAACAGATTTATAGGGAATCAATCCTAGCGAAGAAACATGTGAAGGGGTGGCATATTAGTAGTTTTAAATTCCGTGGGACTCCAAGCGTTGTAGAAAAACTTTTTATTAAATTATGTGTTTTCTCAGTCTTTACGGCCTCGTTGGTCGTGTTGATTGCAAGTGCGACTGCTGATCGGGAGATCCTGGATTGAAATCACGGGTCGAACACTACTAGATTTTTCTAATTTATATTTTTTTGGTTCTGGCTTGAAGTCGGGTAATGTGCCCGGAGTATGGCAATAGACTCACCACCGATTCCATAGTAGGGCGTAAACCTACTCGTATTTGGTAAAACGTGATAGTGTACTACACTTCTCTGACTACCTCTTCGGAGATTAGAGGCGTGATGTTACGTTTTTTTATTCTCAGTCTGCATATTACTTTTTGAAATAGCAAAGTAAAGCTTAACGAAGTTTCTTATAATTTTCTTTGACGCGTGTGAAGTATACTGACCTGCATTAGAGAAGAAGTGGCCCTTTATGGCCCTAACCCAGCACATTCCGAGAGGAGCTTTGTGTCTAACACGAGATAGATAATATTGCCAGTAACTAATCATGATGGATAATGGAGGAGTAAATTTCTGGTAAATCATCACAGACCATTACGATTACGCATACAGACAAAGTGTCGGTGTTTCATCGACTATGAATGTGAGCGGCTTTAACGTCATTCTTGTAAGTCTACTGTAATATTGCTTTCAATGACCTGTAAAAGGGAGAATCAGTTCACATTTTACATGTTCTTGGAACTGTCATAAGGGTACAGACCATAAAGGTATTTCGTTGATGCAGGTGATACAAAATTACATACTTATTATCACACCTATTTGGAATAAGGGTAGACAGAGATGGAAGATTTCCAACGGCTGCTATTATGAAATCATCTATCGCCTCATCGGCACTTTTTAAAGTCATCGTATAAGCACCTCCATTAAATGTGTATATGGCATCATTTGGTATATTGCATGGAGTGTTCTTGTCATTTACACCGCAATGCTTGAAAACCAAACTTTTCAACCAATGCGTCCTATTGATCATGACATACGGAGCTGAAACATACTCACTGTGAACCACTGTGACCACCAGGTCAGTTGCTCAACGAGCTATGAAGCGAACAATATCGAAGTCTCTCTAAAGGATAGGATTAGAAATAATATTATCCGACAGAGAACCAGAGTCATCGACATAGGCGATAGGATAAATTCGTGACATTGGACTGAGCATATCTGCCGAAGAACAGATTACTGGTAGAGTAAGCAAGTTCTGAAGGCAGGAGGAGACAGGAGTAGAAGGAGATCGCGGCTCGGGCAAAAGTATTGTATGACGCACTTCGGCTAGATAGGGTGATCTCCGAAAGGCTGTAGACAGAAGCTGGATGAAAGCCGAAGACAGGGCGCGATGGCGCTTTTTATGAGAACCCTGTATCCAGCAGTGGATATGCTGCTAGAAAAACTTTCTTCAGCCAAACGGAAGTATTTTCGTAAATAATAAGAACGTACTAACATAATAATTTCGTGGAAATATAAAAAGTAGGCACACGCGTTTGAAAAATAAGGATAAACTTAGTAAAAAATGGGACAATCCATTAACTCGGTAGAATCAATTACGGTAGACGCTTTATGGCATGCCCACACTGTACTACTGTATTATGAAACTAATATTTACTAGTTTTCGACATACTGGTAGATATAATTGTGTAGTTTAATTGCAACCAAATTACGTTTTCACTTTATTATACATAATAAATTGTGAGACAAAAACCTAATATGGTATAATATGGTATCCATTAATTAAATATTAATTGAAGATATATTACTGATTCTTTAAATTGTATACTTCATAGATAAGTGACGTCATACGAGTACATACATATCTTCACGACAGATCCCTTACGGGGTAGGCAGAGCCCACCGAGTGCCAAATAACTATATTTACAGACTTGCCACGCCTCCTCCACATTCATCACTCTCTTCATACATACACGCCGGTTTCGGAGACTTCTGCCTCCCCCCCCCCCATAATAATAGTTCATTATTAGTCAACATTAAGACATGTAGAGTTGACACTCGAATTGTAAGGAGTTGTATGAAAAAAATCAGATGTTCTAATGAGCAATGTATGTTATGTATCAATATTTATATAAAGACTAATACAAATTATACGTAACATCACGCCTATAATCCCCGAAGACATAGGCAATGGAATGTAGAACACTCCCACGTTTCACCAGTTACGTTTACGTAACATTATGGTGAGCGCATTGCCATACACCGGGCACATATCTAGAAAATATAAGTTAGAAAAATCTAATAGTGCCGGATCCGGGAATCGAACCCAGGAACTCCCGATCGGCAGTCGCACTTGCAACCAACACGACTAATGAGGCAATCAATACATATTATAATAACCAAGTTTATTAGATGGACAAATATTCTATTCTTATAAAGAATAATTTGAAAGTTTTTGAGTTATTCACATAATGTGGAGTGACCCTAAAACCTCATTATGAATGTTCCCTTATACCCCGCCTTCCATCACGCCAAATGAACGAAACGAGCAAATACGTAGAGTATGAGAAATAACCCACCGAAAACATGAAATAGCGATAAATGGCGGATAAAATATGTGATAATATGTTGTGACGACATGTAAGTGTTCTTTTTAATATATAGTGGCGACTCTGTTTGTTGTAGTGTGTGATATTATCGAATAACAATGCTATAAAACTGTAAGGATAGCTATTTAAAATATTACGTCTAACTAGCAATATATTTGGATAGTAGTACACATGGTTCGTATGTTATGTCGCAGGTGAAAGAAGGACAAAGCAGATGTAAAGCGTAAAAGTTAGTCGATGTAGGTAGCGAAGGATACCGAGCTATACGGGTCTTGACCGAATAAGTCAAGTACTGACTGACGGACGACTCAAAAGTATTCTAAACCGGCGTGCGCGATAAAAGGATAGAAATATTTGGCAATCTTTTCGTTCTGCCTACCTGTAAGGGACCTGGAGTGATGGTATAATAATAATTTGTAAGGGGTTGCTGTATGTTTGTACTTAGGTCTGTAATTATCACTCACCTCTCAAATTCACACTGGTCTACTACGTTCTTACCGTCCAAATTGGTGTAGATTCAAGTATAGTAGTAAAATTTGCTACTGACTGTACTGTAAAGGTGATCCTTTACAAAGAGCCGGGTTACGCTCAGCGTGCATTCTCGTTTGTAATAGATATTCACGTTAGCGCTATAATGACTACAAATGCTACGAGCGTAGCTACATGGCCTACGAGAGCGCCTACAAGTGCTACACGCTTGAAACAGGTGGAAATGTTACGTTTAAATTTTCAATGTTACTATGTATATACGTTGCTTAACCACGCTGAGAATATCTTGTATATAGCTGTATATTTAAATGATAATGATTTCACGTTTATTGCATAACAATATTTATATAAAAAGATTTTGAGTGAAGTATGATTTGTCTTTTAATTTTAATTTTTAAAACGCTTTCAATTTTAGTCAATGAAAATGTCTCTGGATTTTTTTGCAAATGAAATTAGGACATGATTGCGTTTGTTTTTATATAACTCTGCTGGATAGGAGACTCGAATACAAAACGGGACACCTAAATGTACATATATTATTGTCTAGTAGGTATAGTAGTATTATATTGTTGAAGTAAATGAACTCGCTATTCGAACGAAGACTTTAATGACAATCAATGGGTGGAAGAGAGTGATTAATACAAAAAAATCACGTTAGGTTTACAAGATATTTGGTCCCGGTTGGTATTAACGTACTCAATTACGGTCTTGTTTGGCGATCAATTAAAATAATATTGATATGCTGATTAATATTGCAATATCATTTTTAGTGCAATAAATTTTCACGCTTCGTCAATTCCCAGACAATTCCTAATTACAATTATAGAATTCCTAAATGTTCGAGTTTTGATAATAACTGACGAATATTTGGATATATAGGAAAATTTGTATATGTTAGTGTTGACATAACGTCCACTTAACAATCATATCAGCACTGTAATATCAAAGTAAGGAGTAAGGTTCTTTGACCTTATGCCGGGATATCAGGGCGTAAGGGAGTTAGAGGCGACTGGAACCGGCCGTGATTCATCGCGGTACTATTATATTGTAGAATAACTATGTCATGGCTTCCTATTTGCAGCGTAGACAATGCTAGAAGTCGTACTATGCGATTCCTAATCCTACGCGGGAAGGGAATTGCGTGGAGCTTCCTCAGGGGAGGCCTATTTCTAGCATTGGACTTGACAAGCCAATAATGATTGAGAATTGTAAGCACTAGGCTATTAATGCCATTCGATGTCAGATTACTCATATTATAAATTAATACTAAATGTGATGTAAAATAGCAAAAATAGGTATGAATCAAATTAAGATTAATCATAACGTTGTAGGAACTTGAATCAACATACGAACATATATTATTATGACGACTTTAACCGATGTAGAAGCAGCTAACGATATCTACTAGTATCGTAGAAGGTAGGCAACCTTAATATCTGCCTGTCCCTACAGGAAATAGCCTTGATATTATCTATGTATAAGGTTGTACCCATATATTTCCTATTTGTCATCGTAGGTGTACAATAAAAAAATGAAACATTCCTCCCCTTTGCTCGCAACTAATTTCCGTTCCGGCGACTAATGAGTCCGCCGCTAAATGGAACGCAACGATAACGCTCCACGTGAAATTAACAGCGCGGTTACGTAATTAATGCTCTCATGTTTTATTTCAAGAAGATAATTCATTATCATAGTTTAATTAATGTAGTCAGCAAGAGTTACCATAATTTCATTAAATGTAACTTAACATAAGCCCTTTCTTTTGCCCAGCGGATTAGGCAGAGAGAATAACGTTTCATGTTCCCATGTTTCACCAGTTACGTTATATATACGTTATATATACGTTATATACAGCCTAGTATGGATTACGTGGCAAATCCGCTACCAATTGTATTAAACAATACTGAATGATTCAGTGTTCTGTTGAAGAACAATAATTTTTCACTATACTTACGTAGGTTCACACATGTTAATGCAAAATAAAATATTATGATGATTAAATATATTCACTTCATAATGAAGGATATAAACCGAATTTGAATTTGAATGGTAACAATATGCACCAACATATAGACCTATACGGTTGTAAGGGTCATTCCTCATTGGGAAGCTTTTATTTCTCATATATATTGGATACTAAAATTATATATTGAGCATAATGATTCAGCCCTACTGAGAGCCTCGTGTATTTTCTCGCGACTAGCCAACTAGCAACTTTCTACCAGGAATATCGAGTTAGAGAACTCGATAGTAAATGGCCAGTGAATCGAACCCAGGACGTCTCGATCAGCGATCTTGAGACAGTCAATTAAATTAGTATAGCTGAGTCAATATTTGTCCTATTCGAGGCCGACCGTAGACAAGTCTGTACCGTCACCTATAGACAGTAATATTGTAAACTGCGCCTGAAAATCTATTTCTGGCCGTAAAGGGTCAAAAACACTTTTTTCAAGCTAGTTTACAAATGATTTATCCAAAGAGCACTTGATATTAAAATATAATATAACACGTTCTAATGACCTCTTTAGTGGTTAAAGTAACTTTATAAAAATAATTATTATTAAACTTCAGTTGTCTTAAAAATTTTCAGTACAAATTTCAAAATAAACCTGGCCCCGTTTCCAGTTTGCTTCCCGTTAACAAGCACTTCGAAGGCGTAAGGCATATAAATGAACTTGGCGAACATAAGTCTCTTAACTTGATTATTAATTAACAAGATATCCTAAAGTACCAGAAATTCAACTGTAAAACTAATATGAAAATAATTGAAACATACATTTCAACTTTTGTATAAAGTTGGAGTTCGAGCATACTTCTTAGCTTTGACTCGCTAATTATGTAAATAAATAAAATAAATAAATAAGGATGTTATCGTTAATAATTGACGTTAAATAAATCATATCATATCGTTAAATGACATTTAATCATTTCATCAAAATTATTCCAAATGGGATAGATATTGCATTGCAAGTGCGACTACGGAACGGGAAGTCCTGGGTTCGATTCCCGGATCGAGCACTACAAAATTTAGATTTTCTAGTAGTGGCTCGGAGTCTGGATAAGTGCCCGGTATATGGCAATAGGCTCACCACCTATTCC
>DWFO01001835.1:0-14879 GCA_018246595.1 Mimoniades nurscia nurscia | reverse complement strand
TTCACAACAGTAAAGCCGACGGGAGCCAGGGAGAGCTATTTTGAGCTGTTTCAACAAAATCACAAGCACATCTTGACGTTTTCAGCCCCTTAACCATCTCTTAACTTCACTACGCATAGTTATTATTATTATTGTTATTACATCGTCACGCAAGATCCCTTCACGGGAAAAGCAAAACGCGCACCTTTGTTGTATTCGTTCTAAGTATAAGGACATAATAACATCTTCTGACGTTACATATTATCGCGAACTGTGTTTATAGTAACCATACTGATGATATGCATCAGGTGATGACTATATGGATGCACGAAAGGAGCCTCCCTGTGCGGCGACTTTGTCTAATCAACTGCTAAAAAAATACTACCCGGCGTACCCTGGACATTGTGACTAATCCTTTCACCACGATGGCTGATCACGGACAGTAAGCTATAAACTCGACTAAGAAGAAGATGTGAGGATAAACATACAATTATACAAGTATAGTATGTAAAGGTTATACATCATCACCATCAACAACCCTTACCGTTCCACTGTAGAAGAATAAGAAGATTAAAAATGTATGCTTATACACATATTTTTAAAATATAGACTAGATTAAAAACAATTTCTCATCACGCTCATATTTGTCACAGGCGGAATTTGAACTCAGTTCCCCTAGTATTTGTAGTCAGTAGTATTTGTAGTCAGAGGCGCTAACTACTGGAAAAATGGGCACACCATCAAAGGTTTTAATGTGGTACAACCTTCGTCTGCAAACCTGCAGTCTTCAACTGTTACCAGTCTCTGAAAAATAGACTTGAAGTCCTCCTACCATCAGCAACAGATGTGTAAGTCTTTCCTAAATGCACATTGTAACAGTTGTATTAAAGATTTGAAGCAGAAACTCATTTTCAATGTAATTAAAATGTGCGTCCTTATTTAAATTAAAATGTATAAACTACTATCCTAAGTCATAACAGCTTACATTTTCCCCAAAGCATCGAGTTGCCCCTTTGCGAAACACGTCTAAGGAAGTTCAAAGTTCCAAGAAATAATTACGTTAAAAGCAAACTACAATTCCAGCAACTGCTAGCCTTTTAGTAATATTCCCCTGTCCCTGTTCGCCAGAGATAAGAAAACCGTATTGTCAGGGTAATCTGTACTTATACATAAATTATGTCGAACCCCGGAGAGAAGAATAGAAAGTCTTCTAATATTTTTTACATTAAATCTTGTATTTTAGCGGGGTGTGTGGGGTTAGACAGCAACGTGTTATCTTTCCACTACATTTACGCCGAGCGGCAGAAATGTGCCGGCGTCTAGCCAATGACAGGGCAACGATATGAGCAAAATGTATTGCGCCGATGTTCCAGTGTCTAATAAGAGATGGCGCCACATGTATTCTGAATCACAGTTTTCCACACATTTTCCATCTATAGGACCTACGAATTTGATTCAATCACTATCCAGATATTTGAATCACCTCCTGTAATAAACATACAAATATAACTAAAGTTAGGAGCACACATTAAGCAATGTCTGTGCAATAATTATCAGCTGTGCAATGATAAACAGGTGATAAAATACATTTATCTACATATAAATAAATACTTACACAGATTTTTTCACAAATATTTATACTTTGTGAAATATGAATCCCGATCTTTAACTCAACAGTTAATTCCACTAACCATTAGACCAAGAGACCAGTCATAAAAGTAAATTGGCCCGTCAGCTCTATAAATTCAACCTAAAATCACACTGAGCATACAATTTTTCAAATAAGCCATTATTCCTTATTCAGTACCGATTGGAGCACTGCCATGGTATTAAATAGCCACAATTTTTATTATTTAAATTACACGGAAGTTAAAAAAGGACGTGAGTGCGAATGTATATTATATTGGTATGTTATTATAACAAATATATAAATATGTCAATATATGTATATCTTCATATTTAAATATTTGTCTATATGTATAGACTATCTAGTATTAAAGTAATTTAGTTAAATGAAAAGTAAAGTAAAAAAGTAATTTACCTTGATTCTTTCCTAATTATTGAAGTGTTTTATTTCTTTAAGTGTAATTATAAATTCGCAAAGAGAGTAGGTACTAGAGAAATTAGCGATGGGCACGACCATTAAACGCATATTGATTTATTAAACAATAAACATGACCAGCAAAGAAAGGAGGCGCAGCTATCAACTCATTATCTCGTTGCTCGTACATTATCGTCAACCCTTTTATCCCTCCACTGCTGGCCAGGTGCTCCTTTTGTAATTAAAACGGTCTGCCACGCCGGCCAAATGCTACTTGACAGATTTCATATGCCTTGGAGAAAATTATGGAGAACTATGGGGCGCAAGGGTTTTCTCGCGACGTATTTCTTCATAATTATAAAATTTAACGCACATAGTATGATAGAGATGCGCAAATGGATTTGATCCCAGGACTCTCGGAGTTAAGCGTGGAATAATGCATCACTACGCTACTCGCACTGCCTCTGTATCGCTCGTACCTACATGTGGCACAATAAATAAACATTAAAGCTATCGTTGCAGGAAGCAATGATCGAACAACAAATGGGTTAGTTCAGCGAGATCGGAGGGCAGGTGTTATATGTATTAAAGTATGCACAGATTAGTTGCGGAGCGTATTGCTGCGCAGATACTATTATGATATGCTAATGCACGGAAAACAAACGCCTGCATAACACACCTCACTATTGATATTTGCACGTGTGTCCAAATGTTTGATCAAATATTCATTATTTAAGTTTGCAACCTATAGTTGAAATGTAAAAATTTTTAACGGAAAAAAAATCATTGGCAGAAATTCTATTCAAACCCAACATGAATATTTACCAGATTATGAACTTACGTAACATCAAGCCTGTAGTCCTTGCAGGGGTAGGCAGAGAAGTGTAGATCATTCCCACGTTTCACCAGTTACGTTTACGTACCAATATGGAATGGGTAGTGAGCCTATTGCCATACACCGGTACACATCCAGACTCTAGGCTCTAAGTTAGAAAAATCCCATAGCGCCCAGGATTTGAACCAAGTATCGCTCGATCGGCAGTTGCGCCTGCAACCAACATGACCAATGAAGCAAGCAATGCCTTACACAGTCATACACTGTAAAGAAATCCAGACTCCTTGCTATTACTGGGAATTTAAGGTGTGCAAAGCTCGGTAGCTAGTACATTACTCGGTCCAGGGAAAATAAATATATAAATATCACTCCTGTAATCACCGAGAGGCATGCAAGGAATGTAGTACACTCCCACATTTTACCAGTTACGTTTACGTCTCACTATGGAATAGGTGGTGAGCCTATTGCCATGCACCGGGCACATATCCAGACTCCGAATCACTACTAGATAATCTTAATAAGAAACATTTAGAAATGCCCGACCCGGGATATGAATCCAGGAGCTGCCGATCGGCAGTCGCATTTACAACCAACATGACCAACGAGGCAGGCTAATTATTAGTTATTGTTAGTTAATCTGGAGTAGCTCACGACGAAGTGGCAGTCACTAATAGTTAGCACTGCTCAGGGACATCTGTAAGCGGCGTTGTATATGACTGTAGAACTCAAGAACTTTGTACAAGTTGTAACATGTTCAAACGAATACAATGAGTTAAGTTCAGTGCAATACTATTTTACATGCAACTGATTACGTGAGCATTCATGATTGGAGTAGTTGCCAAACATTGGACCCAAGTGCGACCGAACATCACAAATACAAGTACAGAACGTTAGCACGCTGCGACTGCTCGACACGGCGGTAATTGATACGGCCTTACCAGAGCCGATACACACCGCGGTGAACACATTGTCTTCCCAGCGAGCAGCCGGCTTAAGCCTGATCAATAGTGTAGGGTTGAGGAGATATCACACTTGTGCGATGCAGACATGCTGTCCTTAATGCCATGAACGTATATATATGTACATATAAGTACACCCAATATTAATGTTAATAAAGCCATTTTGTTGCTCATACCAAGAATATTACCTTCTAAAAGAAAACACGTTACACGCGAGGCAGTCTTTATCGAAGCGCTAGTAAAGATCCGAGTACGTTAATAATAAAGAACCAGTTTAAATTTTATACAAATTTCCATAGGAGTAGGTAGAGACTAAGGATTTACACCGGCTACGTTCCTGGCAAATTCATTCTTATTAGGCCTTTTCCACATTCATTAAAGTCGTCATATATGCGTTCATGTTGCCAATTTCAGTTAAGTAAATATTGGCGCAATGGCCGCAGTAGTCATGTCTCGACGCTAATTGTGTGGAGTGTAATTAACATTTACCTACATAACTTTGTATATAAACTAGAATGTTGTCGTTAGCACTTGGTAGGTCATGCTACTATCCGCAACATGGTGGACATTAATGCAAATTTATCACTCTAGCAGAAAAGATCTCAACATTGAAAAATAACCACGTAGATCACAGTGTAGCCATTAAGTAATAGTAGTATCACTATATCCAAACAGATGTTAGATTTGGTAAGCGGAGACCAGAATGGGTTTTGTCATTAAATTAAGCCTGTCTAGCGCTGAATTGCTACAAATCTATAAAAATGTACTGAATATATCGAATACCACGCCATTTTAAAAATTAAAAACAAGAGGTACCGCCGGTCTATATTATTCATAGTATACTACATACAACCTTTAAGTGGATAGATATGTATTAATAATTTATAATGCTCGCTAACACTAAGATCATTAGCACGACCAACTTCCGTATGGCTGTTGCCAAGAAAGTTTATAAATACCGCGCATTGTTCCTGCCGGGTAGTCTCGAACAGATGGCATTACTACATAGTTCAGAGTTACCTGCTTCCAAGACGTTGGTTTATAGAGCGCTGTTAACACCTCGCACGTGCTTATTTCTAACTATTTAGGAGATATGCGACACTGCGGACTAAGAATTTGCAACTATGAGTGTGAAATAAACTTTAATATTCCAACTCCAATCTCTAAATGCCAATTTCTGCAGTAAAGATTAGTGAGGCCAGCGGTTACTTTAATCCGTATATCAGTTATAAGGTATACGACCCATTTGGCGTAATGGTGACCATGCCGCGCAGTTAAATTAAGCTATCAGTCCGGGGTCCAGGTGTTTTTGTGTTTGCCTTTATGGGTGTATCGATCTTACTCACGATGCAGGAAATTTTAGCAATTAAGTACCTTACAACCTAATATAAATTATAAAGTTTTATTAGCTACAGAGAAGAAGAAACACACGAAAGTCATTGATTACCTACAATAATATCTTGGGACATCTCCACACACGGCCATCTGATCCCAAAGTAAGCATTTCGAAAACTTGCATTATATTGACCAGATGGCTGGTATACTATATAAAAACATGTACATACTTATACATATATGGGTATTTGTGCTCATCATACAAATGTTTATGGTTGTTCTCAATTCTATTCCATTCTTGGAACCTCCAAAACTGACGCAACAATAAGGTTCATTAACCACTAGTCAACTAGCGAATCATTAATGTGTTTAACAGTAGTTTCTAAGATATCATCATCATCATCAGCCTATTGCGGCCCACTGCTCGACATAAGCCTCTCCTGATGGATTACGCCCATAATCCCCACGCTGGGCATCCTTGGGTATCGTAGAGCATAGTGTCTTTCAACGCCTGTAGCTGTGTCTAGACAGGGCACGCCGTATCGCGACAGATATTAACTATTACCAACTCCGATCATTATCATCATTCACTGTACTATTATCTAGATTGGGAAAATATTAACTGAATAAACTTACTAAGAAGGTATATTGACTAGACTCACTGACACTTACAGCCTCATTACTACAGTCTTATTCGTGGTCGGTTGCAGCCGTCTTCGGGCGCCAGTGGCCGCTTGTAGCTGCCGCTCGTCGTTTGCTGCTCTTCGCTACAAAAAAGACACTTAAGGTGTTCACTGTTTACCGAACAGTAATAGGTGGGATCGCATCCGACCCTTTTATCATTCCACTATTGCAATATAGGTCTCCTCTCAGAATGAGAGGATTAAAGCGGTACTCCGCCACACTGGCCAAGTGCGGTTTGGCAGACTTCACACTCCCAAAAGAACAGTTTTTCTTGAACTCTAAGAAGTGCAGGTTTCCTCCCGATGTTTTCCTTAACCGTTATAGCAAGTCATATTTTAACATAAAATAAAACGTACATATTTGTAAAGAGGTGCGCGTTAGTATTTGAACCCCCTATTAAACATGCCCGCGAAACATCGAACAAACAAATCTTCACCAGCGGTGACCGATCCATCATCCATCAGGCTACTGCGCTTGGTGCTGAGACATTTTTTGTCACTTTTCACAGGGCAATAAACGAATTAGTCTAGAAATTGTAATCCGAAATAAGTCTGTCTCGGCTTCGCTTAACTTTAAAGTTTACTGCCTATTTAAACCACGAACCCAGCCTACAGTGCTATCTCATAAACACAGGAAGACTCCCTTATGAGGTGTTGTCAAATTTACGAGAATTGAGATTAGTTATAGTTTTGATAAGGGTAACAGAAAGGTGTTAGGAATTTACGACTAGTAACGCCTACAAGTTTAATTTGACTGACTTGATTTTCAATATATTCGGATAAAAACGTAACATCACGCATGTCATCCCCGAAGAAGTAGGCAGCGGAACGTAGAACACTTACACGTTTCACCGGTTACGTTTACGTTCCACTATGGAATAGGTGGTGAGCTTATTGTCGTACACCGGGCACATACCCAGACTCCGAGCCACTACTAGAAAACCTAAATTAGAAAATTTAGTAGTAGCCGTCCCGAGAATCGAACCCAGGACCTCTCGTTCGGCAGTCGCACTTGCAACCAACACGAGCAACGTGGCAGTCGGATTATATTCGGATATTTCTGTCTTTACGCATAGAGACAGCAGGCTTGCATGATTCTATGTTTCTGACACAACGCCCTGAGGCCTATTAAAGTCTGTGCACATAATCACCGTCGCCTTTTAAACTCAGTACACATTATACAAGTGTGATCTGTAGTCCACTGCTGGACTGTCGGTGCATAGGCTTACTTAGCAAATAGCTAACTCAAAATATACATATGTAATTATTTCCAAACATTTAATGGAAAACTAATTCGATTTATAATATTTTCATTTTTAAGATAACAACACCTTCCCAAGCAGTAACATAATATTTATACTCGTGATGGTATAATATTTTTCTTTGAATAAAAGGAATGAAATAGGATGAAGGTATAAATAGGGTGGTCCTAAAAACATAACAAAAACAGACTCATCCTAAAAACATCTCATAGCCAAAGGTAATCCGACCCAAAATTCTAAATGAGAATAATTTAGGATACACATCAGACATTACGCGCCGTCCTATTTCAAATGAAACTTGAAACAAAATTAAATGAGGTGTATGTTACATCATAATTTCGAAACGTCGACAAAGACATTCACTTAATGGGGGATCGGGCTTTCCTTTCACGCCGGAACCGATGGCACAAATGGAAATATGAGTCCCATAACATTTCATTGTTGGTAACAAATGTAGACGCTCGTTCAGTTGTGGTCAAAGGGTTCCTACTTTACGGATCCCTTCGACGATTTGTTATTATGTCATAGGTTGATTAGCAGCAGTGTATGTTGACCGTTGTATTACATTTTGTAAATTTGAGATGTCAAAATTAAATGGTTTCTCTTTTTTTAATAATAAATTACGTTCGAGTCCACAATAGGCCCTAAATATTAGGTCGCTAATGAGTTGTCTATATAATTATTGTTCTACACAGACATCGGACGACCCTTCTTATACTGTTTATTATTTTTATTACCCAGCCGTCAACTCCGTAGCCATTTGTACCACTGCTAACTATTTATTAGTAAAATATCTAAATTTGAATATTATTCAAATTACTATGGTATTATCGACAGCCCGGGTCGCTTACAGGGTAGGCAGACAGCATCGAGTGCTAAATAACTTGAGGTGGCTGCGTGCGTGCAGCCGAACTTGCAACCACGCGACAAACGTGGAAGTCCTGTTTATGTTTATTGGAGGTTTGACTCATTTCTTTTATTCACCGATTATATACAAGGCAGAGTTGACTGGAAGAGAATGCTATAAAGCATTAAGTACGCCCTTGTGTTACTTAGTTCAGGTTTTACAAGAAACAATAAATAATTGAATAAATAAATAAATGTACCTAAGTATTTAAAAAAACGTCATCTATCTCGTGTTGAAGCAACCGTTAGCAAGAATTTGTCAAGTTTTCCCGTTTCAATTTCCTTTAGGAGTGTTCTGAGAAACGGGGATAGTCAAGCATACTAGAAATCCAATTAAATTGAGATAGGAAGTTTGACAATGTAATGTAAAGGAGACAATTAAAGCACTTGAAAACTACCGAAAGGACACTCAATTACAAACAATTCGCGTTCGAAGCTAATTAGTGTCCGTCGTGGAGTTAATTTGTGTCGTTAATTAATCGCATTTATATCATTCTTAACCAAGATTTAATAGAAAGACTGAACCAATAACATTACAATATACAATAAAATCAATTAATTGGTAATCAATTTGATGAAATTATCGTCCCGATAAAGTGATACATACAAATAGAAAATAAACGACATGGTTAAAGCATCGTACACTGATTCAGTCAACTTTTATAGTTTCTGGTGGTCCTGTTCAAATTCGATATGGTGATTTTAAAAAACCTATAACAATAATAATAAACAACGCATAATTTTGGAACAGTGAGCATAATGCGCGCGATAGGGTCCCGCGTCCATCAATCAATGTTAGGACAAGACAAAGTGGAATTTTATGTCGGCATTATAACAAAATTATATTTGAAGCCCCGTTGGATTTTATTGATGTCTTCTGCTACAAAGGAGCTATCATAATTTTGTTTTAGTAGTTAGTCATCTTAAAAGTGACATAAAATATTTTTTTTTAATTTTTTTCTCATAAAAAGTTAGATTAATACAGCGGTTGCTTTATGTACGTACATATTGATTTGTAATCTTATTGTTATGGAATATCATCAAATCTGAATTATTTGATAGAAATTTATTTATGCAGACGAAGCAGGTCAAAGCTGTAAGGGTAGACATTTAGCAGTCTCTAAGATATTTGTTACTCTCTGTCTACTCTTAGGAAACTGGCATTATGGTATAATAATAACAGTAAGTATTGCCCCATACGAATAGAATATCTCATGTATTTTCGTCCATGTAGTAATAAATGCGGATCATATTAGACTTGTACCAATTATAATTTCAATTAGCCCCAGGGTCTTTGATATGTTTCTGATACATTTTCGTTCCGTACGCTCAATAACCATTGCATAATACACAATTATACCATTATTGTTTCGTATCGTTCCTACCGCACTTCTTTTGGAGCGGTTCACCTCTCCGTTAAAGGCGTCTGTAAGAACAGATTCTCTCTTTTAATCTACAAAAATAAGGAAATATATAACCTAAGTTAAATTATTAAAATATCATGTCTCTCCAATATATGTATATGTACTTATAATATATATCTATGTAAGGCTGCGTTGCATCTAAGTTGACTGACTAAGAACGGCTCTAGATGTTTTGTGAAAACTACATATTGATAAAATAATAAATAACTAAACAATTCAAATTCTTTACACGCAATGGAGAAAGTGTTCTTTCCAGTAACTTTCACACCTTCGAATTCTCCATAATTTTCTCTGAGTTATGTCATGTCGACTAACCCGCACTTGGTAAGCGTAGAGTACAACGGCCTAGACATGCCCCATCCTGGTAAGAAATCCGTGTCTAACAGTGAAGCGATATAACAGTAGGAATATGGAAAAATGTCCACCGCCAGAGTACAATACATTAAGTACAATGAATTGTACAATTACGATTTAAGCTGCACTGATACTATAAAGCAGAATTTACCATCTACTTGTCACTAGGTCGCGACGTGTAATGGATCGTCACATATAAGTAATTCTACTTAAGAGCACTTATGCGGTGCTCGAGCGAACGATTATTACCGTCAAATATATTACAGAGTACTCGTGTCTCATTAGTGGGGATTATGACGAACTATTCCAAAGTACGAACGAGACATGACGCGATACACCTGCAGACACTGCTTATGATTCGCATAGAGCTGAGCTAGCATTTATTTGTTTCGTAAATCACCGCTTATTAAAGGTTTTTGTGCTGCTTAGACGCTCAATCCTGAGACTTAGCGAAGCGTTTAAGTTCAACTATGTATACCAATATAGACATATTTTTCTTCGAATCGACAACTGTTTGAGCTGATTAAGAGGCCTATTACAAATAAATTTTTTAACAAAAAACCAAGTTCACAAAAACCTATTCCAAAACAAATTAATTGCAGCGACTGTTATTATCCATAAGTCAAAATGAAAACAGCCGCAGCAGCAAGTTTGTTAATGTTAGTTAGACAGATTACGGCAGCCAAAGTCAGCGTCCAGACATGAGCATGGAAGGCAACGAAAACGGCAAGATTCTAAAAAATCTTGAAGGTTAATGTGCCAATCGCCACGAAATAAAACGAAACACTATTTTGCAATCAGAAAAATGTTTTGTGGCTAGAGCTACGCCGCCGCCGGTGCATTCTGGTAGCATTGACATTTGCTTAAGTTTGTAAAAGACGGCCTGGACGGACTGGACCTGACTATCCTGTAAAAGTTATTATAATCTACAAAAATGAACAGTTTTGGGAAGAATATATATAGCCAAAGTTGCAGGCTACTTATGAAAAATTTGTTGTGCCAGAAATTATTGATTCAAGAAGAGCTCGATACATATTCCTAGGGGTCATTCACTAATAACGTAAGGATGAGTTTGGAAATTTCAATCCGCTCCCCTACCCTCCTGTAAGGATACGAAAGATTTTTCAAACCCTTCCCCCCTATTCTTATGTAACATTCCATTGCGTTTTTCAAAATAAAATGTTGTTAGAAAATGAACATTCACACTAAAAACTCAGTTTGACGTAAATCAACTATTTTTATTTTTCAACAGGAAAGATATATTTTTTTATTGTAGTCAACTACAGATTACCATTATATGTTTAGTAGATAAATATCTAGTCTTTGGAATACCATTATAGTAAAACAAGCGAAAGATAGCTCATTCTATAACTTTTTTACCTTCCAGAAGCAAAGAAATCATCTTTTCTGCCAGACCACTTGACCGCGCGATTTTTCAACCCCCCTCCCCGTGGGGACCCTTACGTAATTAATGAATGGCCCTTTACGAGAAATATTTTTCTAATACAATAAAATTATTGAATAAAATAATTCAAATATACTTTGGCAACATCTTTTCTTCCTAAAATCGTTGGTTTCTTTTAATATTTGAAATAGTTAACACACTTTCCATTCATGTCCCTTTGATTTTTGTTACATCAAAATCGTTTAGTCCACCTCTATACAGCAATGGAAGAGCCGAACTGCCGACGCGGCCATAGTAGCGGCGTAGAATATCTAAAACAACTCAGCACCGAAATGTAACAGCGCTCATAACCCATTAGAGGAGACCTGGGTCCAGCAGCACTTAATGATGATGATGAATAAAAGAAGGTTATATTTAAATACCTTTAACATTATTGCATTTTATTATTACGTCAGTGGTCAGAAGTCTCCAAGATCGGCGTGTGTGTGTGAAGAGAGTGATGAATGTAGAAGAAGCGCGTCAGGTCTGTGACGATAGAGATATTTGGCTGTCGGTGCTCCCTGCCCACCCTGTGAGGTACCGGGTGTTACGATATAATAAAAATATGATAATATTATTGTTAGTATGGTTTCTAGACACCACTGCAATTGCTCAAGCTGAACTTTGTAGCTACAACATGCGTTGCGTTATATGCATTGATCTCGGTCTGCTACTTTCATAATTAATAAGTTATTATTATCTAGTACAAAGTCTTTCACAGCTCCGTGAAAGTAATCTGACCCCATTATATTTACATGAGAATTTCCGCACGGGTCCAGAAAGCAACTAACATGTTGGTAATGTAATGGTGCTCATTCAGCTTAGTTATTAACTTTAATCTTTCGAAGTAAGTTTATCACACTCCGATACGATATAGTATGAAGCGTAACTACAAGCTGCCGAGTCGACATGGGAACTGCCGACATAGCTAACCGCTCAAAGCCAACTTGCCAGTAATTTCATAATACATAATTCAGCTTCGCTTGCAACTTTAATGTTCGAAAGTGGAATTTCAATTGTGATTCATTTTTATTCTAAGTCGATTAGATTAGAGACCCGCCAGATCTGTCACGTGGTAGGCAGAGAGTAGCGTGTGTCTTTCGTAAAATTTAGTACACTGGGGGTTTCGGGGCGAAAAATCGATTTAGATAGGTTTCATTTTTAAAAAATTCATTTATCCGTGTTTTCAGGCAATGAAAAACTAAAGGAGAATACGAATGTAAATTTCGCCATTTTGTTCCAGGTTATAATAGCTCAGGCGGGAAACCGGTGGTTGGCGGTTGGTCGCCTATTATTAATTAGAAAATCCGGGTTCAAGACGAAATGTCCAGACTAATTATTTTTATTTTTTAATTTTTTGTTTTTCCTGTTTTTTCATTTTTATATAATCTAATTTTATAATGAACCTTTTTATTTATATTTTTTATAACGAAATATTGTTTTATTTATATTTTTTTTATGTCGGTAAAATCGAAATATATTATTCATCTTTCATCAATATGTAATTCGTATAACGTAACATCACGCCTATAATCTCCGAAAAGGTGGGCAGAGGAATTTGGAACACTTCACGTTTCACCGGTTACAATTACGTCCCACTACGGAATAGGTGGTGAGTCTATTGCTATACATCGGACCAATTCCAGACTCCGAGCCACTACCTACTATAAAATCTGAATATTAAAAAATTACTAGTGTCCGACCCGGGAATTGAACCCAGGACCCTCGATCGGCAGTTGTACTTCCAACCAACACGGTTAACGAGGCAGTCAATATGTAATTCGTATATAAATAGATCGTAACATTACGCCTGTAATCCCTGAAGAGGTAGACAGAGGAATGTAGCACACTTCCACGTTTCACCAGTAACGTTTACTTTACACTATGGAATAGACGGTGAGTGAGTAAAAAAAATATTGAGCAAAGCTCGGTCATCCACTAGTAATATTAAGATATCAAATTACCACGTAGCTAATTATATTTTTTTTTTACTATTGAGTACGTTAATATTTTTAAATTGGTACTTTTAAGATCTCTGAATAGGTCAGAAATACGAAATTAGTTGATGTTCGTATTTATTTTTTCAAGGGAAAGACGCTGTAGAACTTTGTTGTAAATTATAAACACTAGCGAACCATTTTAATTTTAAAAAGTAACGTAACAAGATGGCCGCCGCGACGTCACGCCGCAGCGCACTCTTTGTTGCCGCGCCGCGACATATAAATTATTTTTACGCTTCCTCTCGTCCACGATACAGTGACACCACACTAGCTAGCGTTTTGTCTCTAGTTATTACGTTAAATATTGTTATCGGAATGTACGTATACATTAGTTACACAAGTATAATATTATTACAGCTACAGTGGTCAACAGTTAACTTATAAGTATTAAGTAACGTAACGTAACATCACGCCTCTAATCCTCAAAGAGGCAGGCAAAGGAATCTAAAACACTACAACGTTTCACCGGTGACGTTCACATCCCACTATGGAATAGGTGGTGAGCCTATTGCCATACACCGAGCATACATATCCAAATACCGAGCCAGTACAAGAAAATCTAAATTAAAAAGATTTAGTAGTGCTCGACCCGGGAATTGAACCCAGGACCTCCCGATCGGCTTGTCCCATTTGCAACCAACACGACCAAAAAGGCAGTCAACCTAAGTAACCTTAATAATATAATATGTATTTCAAATCGTTTAATTTAAAATGTTAATATTTCAGTTAAAGTTTACAGTCACATTCTTAACTATCAGACACTATGCAATACCAATCATATTTATAGTTTATACACAACTAGATTTCACCTTAGGTGTAGTCTTTGTTTTTAGCCTTGAGCTACGTTGCAGATTAGTACGAGCTTTGGTGACCACGTAACGCCAGTTACACTTCATCTTCGTTTTCTACGAGCGACCATCGTGGGATCAACAATGTGCAATACAGTAGCAGCTTCCGAAACAATATTACACCCGAAGGAACGGAGACTACCGACCCCTCCACCCGCCGCCACCACTAACGATACCATTTGCATACGCTGTAACTTGTTACGTATGCTTTACATAACTGATACTGTTTTACACTAGTTGCAAATGTCACATGAATATATCTAGCGCTTGGTTTTAATGAAAACGTAAGAAATTTGAATTTAGAACGGAAATTTGACTGACTACTGCAGGTCAATTAAGTGTACATAATAAATATGACGTAAGAGTTGCATTTTCAAATTTCAAGTTTTTTTCACAGAGCAAAAGTTTTTAAGTATGGTTTCCAGGCTTAATTTTTATTTTATCTTCAACAAAATTCTTGCATATTTCAGCCGGTTTCGTTAAGTAATGAGGAAAAAATGTTATTTTAATATTCTAAATTGAGATTATTGTATGTCCATGTTCTTTCTTATAATGCATATCACATATTGTAAAATAAGCATAGGGACCTTCAGGAAAAAACGTGCTCAGGAAATTAACTGTTGACATTGAATAATAACCAGATTTACAGATAAATTTACACAGATACAATTATTTATGATCATGTATAAATTCGTTAGAAACGGCATGTTAGATGTATATTATACAAGAGTTATGACTGCCTCGTTGGTCGTGTTTGTTGCAAGTGCGACTGCCGATCGTGAGGTCCCGGGTTCGATTCCCGGGTCGAA
>DWFO01001834.1:0-14880 GCA_018246595.1 Mimoniades nurscia nurscia | reverse complement strand
TTGAATTTATAATGAAGGACAGTTTGGTAAGGACATACAGTAATTGTGTGCAATAGTCAAATTAATATGCCTCATATCGAGGTAACATTATTACCCGTATATGTATTAACGCTAGTTTTTTAGACAAATAAAACCTGGAATTCAGTAACTATGTTAAACATTTGACCGAATTCAACTAAACTTTTCATACAATCAAATACGCCACCAATCAAGATGGCAGCTATCATCAATAAATAAATCATGTAGCCATTTGTAAAATTGTTGTCCTAATTTTTTTTGTAACTCATAACTTTGATCGTCTATAAGTCAGTAGGTCAGTCAGGGGTTGCAATTACAAAGAAGAAATTGTATTTTTACTGTATCAATTTTTTCTTACAACTCGTTGAATTCGCCCCGAACAATAAAACGACAATATTCATATAAACATGCATGAGATATGTTAACTTCATGTATATAATTTGTATTTTATTTATAATAATGAATAAAATTTGTAAAAATGTAACTAATTTGCGAGATTTTCAAAGAGATCCAACACCAAATGTAACAATTTCAATGAACAAAAGGACATAATAATTGTCTCGGACGCCACATGTAATATTGACCATTAACAGCAAATGGGAATCATTTCAAGTAAACAACTGTTCGTACATTATGGCACAAATTTTTTACATACAACTCGAAGACCATAGCGAATGAATGTCCATGACAGTGAATTTATTCACCATTTATTCTTTAAAACTGGCAATATTCGGTTGCTAAACATTTTGGTACATAATACTGGTACAAATATAAATAAAAAAATCACACTCACTCATGTCCTTGCTGAGCATTTCCTCCGACCACTTGCACTTTACACTTAAGCGTCCTTCCGCTTCGCCCTTCACGAACGGCATTGAAAAATGTCTATCAAAACCATCAACACTGCACCATGTTCACTATTTTGCTTTGCAACACTCCAAATCATAAAATCTTTACATATTCCACTTGTATATATTATATATAGGTTCGACTGAGTGTATAACTTAAATTCTGCACATTTCAAATATTGTATTTTCATCAATAAATAAATGATTTATGATATACATATTTTTCTTCTTCATAAAATAGTAAAATTTTAGTTATCTATTATTCACCTTTAAATATAAGTTTTAGTTTTCAATCTGACTGTATTAATAAATTTATTTTTAGTTTAAATTATTCTCTTCATATTTTAAATATTTGCTATTGTAGGTATTGTTAGAAGTAGAATTTCGTTATTTGTTGATTAAATCTAAACACTAAACATTGATATCAATTGAATCTCTTACACACACATCGTGTTCTAGTTCGGTGAGGTATAAATTGTTTAAGATATTACACTTAGTGTACCATGATAATCTTCCACGCACACATGCTTTAATACTGACTGTATTGGAGAAATTGTTTTAATTACACATAATTTATTAATACTCTACAAACACCTCCCACAGACAACAACGTAATAAACCATAGACACATTTAAATTCCTATTATTAAAAAAAAATGTACGCCTTTGAAATTCCAAGTACATGTGTGCGTTTGGGAACTTAAAGCATTTAAAACAATAAAATTGTACGCAGAGTTGTGCGCTGTCCCATCTGAAAAAATTAATCTCACGGCATTGATAAATATAATTTCCAGTCTTAAATGAAATTATCATGATATCTTGTGTATAACATCCCCAGACAATACAGTCAATTCATTATTTCATTTTCTATCGATGTGTTTTTTATGCAATCCATTTTCTGATTTTTTAAATAGTTAAATCTCACTAGACTTTAATTGTTCAATTCAAATTTAAATTCAACTTATTCAACTTACTTTATCTGTCATCTAAATGTTTTTCATTCTTTTGGTAGTTTCAGAATTTAGTTCATTTTAGAGAGTCTCATGTAGTAATTTATCTATTGGAAACATTTCAGACCTGAGAACTAGCAACGACATTACTTTCAGATGATTGCCATTTTTTATTACTCAGGTATTCATTTGACACAAGATTTTTCATCAAAGCCGAACTCCAGAAGTCCGTGGGCCGTGGTGGTGCGTGGTGGTCCGCTAGGCGCGGTGCGGCGCGTGGTGTCCGCCGGCCAGGCGCGCGGCGCGGGCGGCGCGGTGCGCGCAGCGCAGCGGCAGGTAGCACCACAGGCACGGCACCAGCAGGCTCAGCAGCGTGACGCCCAGCCAGCGGCGCGCGCACGCGTGGCCGGGCGGCGCGCACGCGCACGGGTGCGCGGCGAACTCGCCCTCGGCGTCGGCCATGCAGTGGTACAGCAGGCACTGCGCGCAGCGCACGCACGACGCGCGCTCCACGCACGCGCGGCAGCGGTCCGGCGCCGCCTCGCACGCGCCCGCGCGGTTGGCGCTCTCCAGGTACCACTCGTGGCAGTGTCTGCACGCAAGCCGGTTAATATTACCTTTGTACATAACGTCACGCCTGTAATCCCCGAAGAGGTAGGCGGATGAGTGTAATGAATGTTATTTTACGTTTTCACTAAGTCATGGCATGTATTAGGAGTTACAGAATAACTGTTACCTGCATTTCAGCCGCGCCTGAAAGGTCTCGGTGGGTTTCTTGTCGGGCAGGGGCGGTGGCTCGCTGTAGCTGTACTTTTTTATCGAACCTAGGGCATCAATAATTATTATTATATAATCAATCTACGACTTTAAGTGATAGGCAGTGATAAATATCCTTATTCTTAGTCTTCACGTCCAAAAAAAATAACAATGTACACTACCAGCTATTCAGAAGTAACAACACAGGTAATGGTTAGATTCATCATTGTTATTTCTGACTGGCCGAGAATCGAATCCAGAACACACTACTAAACGTGGTTATGTTACGTGTGTTCACAGATAAGGTACATCAAACAAATATTTGTATGAAGTATATGTAAGCCTATATTTTTATATTGGTGGACGCAGGTGCCGAGGGAGACCAGGACTCACTTTTCTAGACTAAATAAATAAAGTTTGGATCAAGGTATGGATACGGCATCTTCTTCTTATTGTGCCTCTGCATTAGATATCTAGATTCAAAAATTCAAATTCAAAAGTTTTTATTCATTATAAGGTATATAAATACACTTAATGAACATCTGAATGTAGTGAAATACAGTCTGAATACAGAGGAATTATTTATATATTCATCGGCTGCGAACGCCTTTTTTAGGCTTATGTAGACCGGAAGAAAAAAGCTGGGGGAAAAAAACTCCCGGCACTCTGTTTTAAAAAAGAGAAAAAGACAGTTATACAAGTTATTAACACTGCTGTATAGGTTTGGCACCCTAGAGAACACGCGTGACAGCCCAACAGCTTACAGAATTTAACTATACTTTTACATAATTGTACTAGAGACAGCCTAGTGGAGTAAATTCAGTCCCAGGCCTCCTTGTCATATAAATAGTCCTTGGTTTCATAATAAGCCTTAGAGCATAGGACTTGCGTAATTCTTTTTTTAAATCTCTGTAAAGACCAAATAAACGGGCGGGTACCGGAGTCGCGGCGCAGCAGCGGCGGCGGCGCGCCCTCGGCCGGGCTCGTGTACTCGTGCACCTGCAACACGGCGGCGTCAGCGCGCCGGCGAGCGCTCGCGGGCGGAGCAGTGCGCCTACGTTACGCTAACCCATACATGATTTTTTTCCTTTTCAATGTTAATGTATACCTTTTATTGCATATTATTCGTTTTCTGTTTCAAAATAATTATTATGTACTATTATATAGTACAATATACATGGCAATAGGCTCACCCCCTATGCTGTGGTGGGATGTTAACGTAATCGATGATACGTCTTACACTCCTCTGCCTGCCTCATCGGGGACCACAGGCGTGATTATACGTATGTTACTTTACGAAATCTTATGTAGATAATTGTTGAAGTACATTGTATTACCCTCGTTGTTCCAACTCACCGCTGACAGGTGTACGTAGGGACACCGGTCGGGGTCGGAGTCCTCCGTTTTCTCGTCGTAGCCGTCGTACTGCTTCATGGGTTCTGAAAATATTTTAATATATTTATGTAGTGAGCATTTATGTTAAAAAACTACATATTGATTTTTTGCACTACAATTAACGCCATCTAGCGGCGAGTAGGGCGATATTCATTGAATCGATTCTCAATGTCGATTAAGGGTTTTAGATTGTCGATTAAGGTAATGAACTATTGAACTAAAAACAAAGAATGATCGCAGACGGCTTCCGCTGAAGTAACGCTGGCCAGGAGGGCGTACCGGTGCGGCGCGGCGCCGGCAGCGTGATGGCGGCCAGGATGGGCGTCTGCGGGTCGGCGCGGCGCGCGCCCGCCGACGACGCCTCCGAGCTGGAGCGCGAGTCCGACGGCAGGTTGAGGCACTGCGCCGCCGGCACACATCACACACTTTATATACCACATCCATCCCACTGACAAATAAATATATTACAACATCCTATATATTATATATCAACATCCAACATAAATATATTACAACATCGGCCTGGCGAGATTCAATTATATTTATGTGCCATATGGCCGACCGATTACATGTTATACACATTTTTCATATAATATGTAATATTACCACCTAATCCATGGTGGGACGTGAATGTAACCAGTGAGACTTGGGAGTAGACTACACTCTGTATATCTCTCCAGGGATAACGGGCGTGGTGTTACTTATGTATGTATATTGACACAGATTATTTTACACTACACAAAAAATAAAAGCCACGCCGCTATTCTTGTTGCATCTTTTAAGTTAAATTTATTAATCGTAGCCTCAACTTAAAACAACTTCGAATAAAGCCCCTGGCATTCCTTCAAAATATCTGCCCTTTCATTTTAAGAAAAGTAATAGATTACTATTATTATCAATATTTTTATCGCTCCGCAATTCGATACTTTTCTAAAAACAACTCATTATAAGGCAATGTGAACAACTATGATGTGGACTTTTCTTAAACTGCTAAGAATAGCCCCAAAAGCAAATTAGCCCCATAACCCCCACACTGGGCTCGCTGGTTCAGATTCGAGGAGCACAGCTCCTCATACTTCTCTCATTCCTAATAGACTTCCTTCTGAAGGATTTCCGGTACGTCATGCTACGAAGATCTTCAAGAAAGCCGTGAAAAGATCTCTGTTCCAACGTCGACGCCGCAGCCGTGTGCAGTGGGGTGCGGTGGGGTGCAGTGCGCTGCGCGCGGCGCGTCCGCCGCCCATGCGGGTTTCATAAACAAGAAAAAATACTCACTTCGAATATATTATTCTCCTCGTCGTCGTCTTTCGGCGCTGGATTGTGTTTTTTATACGCGTGAAGTGACGGCCACGCCCCGCCCAGGCCTGCGGAGATACCACATACATTGTGATTAGTACTATTATAATTCTATTTAAACAACAAATCCAATGTTAATTAAATTCGAAATTAAATTCAAAAGATAGATAAAAAATTATGGAATAATGCAAAATAACATCTTATAATGGACAAATTTTATTTTTGACTAAATTACTTTTGACGTAATAATTTTAATCATTACAATGCAATACATAGGAGTTTACACTATGGATAATACATCACTACAGGCACGGTTATGGAATGTGTGCGGAGAGCGGAATTATATAGCGATCTCCTTCGCACTCGTAGGTGTTATGGATTTGTATAGTGACGAGCGGCACTCATATCGATAAAAATATCGACCTAATTTATTTATATAATTATTGAAGAGGCTGTCTAAAATGAGTTGTGTGAGGCTCGTATTATTCTTATCTGATTAAGTAATTTATTTTTTATCTTTGTATAAATAGTGATTCAAGTGATTGTTTAAAATAGTGATTCGAATTAATGATAACAATTTGCCATATTTATTTATTAGTATATAAAAAGCTACATTAGTATGTTGTACTCACCGTGTAAGAATCCAGTATACGGTAGAGGGAGGAAGCAAAAGAGAATACATTAGATAAATTAGTTTACGTTGCATAAATATTTGGCAATCGAATCTTTTTTCTCTATTATTATTATATATTTAAACGCAACTGGTGAAACGTGGTAGTGTTCTACACCCCTCTGCCCACCTATTCGGGGATTACAGGCGTGACGTTACGTTTATGTTGTGTATTATTATATCAGTGGTGGGCATGGGCCCAGTCGAAAAAAAGAGAAAGAGTCAAACATCTCCATCCTTCAGACCTGACGCGATTCATTTACTTACATCACTCTCTTCATACCATTTTTCGTTAAACCCGGGCAGTTTTTTTACTTGATGCTTTTATTTGATTTTAATCATCGAAATAACATACGCACAATATTAAATCCAAATTCAAGCAATATTGTTTCGTGAAATACATTTATTTGAATAACTTTCAGAACACTTGAAATATGTTTTATAAAATCGTTAACTTTGTGTAAAATGAATATGTGGTATAATTGTATAATTGGAAGAAAATAGTCAATGACAGGTTCTTCTATTCTAAGTTCCAAACACCAGTTGTATATTTAACAGGAATTCACCTAGTTCACGCTTTTGCCAAATGACGTATGACTATGATCTCCAAGGGCGAAGCCATATCAACCCAGCAGTGTGTAAGTCTCCACATTCTAACCCAACTAGGTTCTAAAAAACTCAATTAGCTTGAATTCTCATTATTCTTTGTTGAGGTGATGGTTTATTTTGCCAAGATAGATAGAAATTGGATATGGTGAGTACCATGAAGTAATATGGCATGTACCACATTACTTCATGGCACTATGGAGAATGGGAAGTATGAATAGCATGGTAAATGACATAAGGCAGGAGTGAAATAGGGTACTTTACATGTCATTTCATAGTATAATAACGTGTCCTGGGTAGGTAAGGGCCAAGTTCCGGGCTGTAATGGATCCATACCGTCCAGTAGCTCCTCGATGGCCGTCCTCACACCCTTGTCGAAGGCCCGAGCATCCGCGGCGGTCTGGAAGGTGAGCCCGAAGCGCTTCTCGTCGGTCACCCAGTGGTGAAAGGTTGGCATCACCTTGTTGTACTGGAAATCCTTCTTGATAGTGCATTCTAGAACCACCTGGAAAACGTGAAGGTTTGGTATGTATATCATCATCGTTTCTTTCTTATCCACAGAGAGATAATCACATCAGGTGTGTTAGGATAAAGATTTTTTTCTCTCGTTGCCCTGTATCTACGTGATAAGGGACCTGATGTTATGCAGAATAATAAGATAAGATAATCTAAAACAAAAATATTAAGATAATATATATGCTTAGAACCTTATGTTCTAAAACTTATTTCGTCTACTACCCACTTTGAGAATCAATTATTTTCTAGCACCCTCGAAATAATTTGATTCTAAATACCTAATGTCATACAAGTGGCATACACGTATCTAAGTTAGAACTTGCATCCTTACTTTTACTATATTCCTTTACTGACCCTTGATAGCGTCCAGCGCTCACAATGAGGCGTGGTCGATTATTTTGAGAAAGGTTGATACAGACCACGATATACACAAAGTGGCTAGCAGTGGTTGGATGCGAAGAGCTGGAGAGCGAGCTCATTGGCGTGGCATGGAGCGGACGGGAGCAGGCTGATGAAGTCGCAGTAGATGACGGGGATGGTAAAGGGTGGTAAGTCACCATCGCGTCGCTGATCCTCCGGCCGTGTATGAAGTAGTCGTGTGTGGGTGCGCTCGCAGACGATGAGGTCGTGTCGCCGTTGGTGTTGGTGTCGCTGGCGCCTGCGGGGTTATAATACTAAGCGACATATTCCTCCTCTCGTCTCTACATCAGAAAAGAGGCCAACACTAACGGATTCTCTAGAACACTAAAGAATTCTCTGGAACATTGCACAATGCGTCTTTGGACATACGCAGCAGAAAATATAGGAATGGTCACACTTGATTAAATGAATCACTTACAAACAGATGGTACAATTGGCGTTGTAAAGGAAAATCGCCAGCATGGATGATGCAGAGAATGTGTGGGTTATATAGGATATGTGGGCGCGGAAGATGTGCCCGGTGTAGGGCAATAGGCTCACCACCTATTCTATACTGGGACATAAACATAACTGATGAAACGTGGGAGTGTAATACAATCCTCTGTCTACCTCTGGGGATTACAGGCGTGATGTTACGCAGAGGATGTGTAGCGTACAGAGGATATCCGGGGTACACGGGTCGGGTGCGGTGTATCGAGCGCGAAGACAATGTAAGAGGCGGCAGCGCGTACCGGAGGGGCGGTGGCGCAGGCGGCGGCCGACCATGACGTCGGCGAGCCCGCCGCCGCCCAGCGCCACCCAGCCGCCCGTGCCCTCGTCGCGGCACATCACCTGCGCACGCACGCGCACCAGGTAGGCACTGCAATGGACAATCACAACACATTATTATAACGACATCGATTATTTCAATGTATATTTGGATAAATGTGAGTCTAGCGAAATTTAATTAATAGAGTCGTTAAGTTAATATAGTTTTAGTTAAAATAAAGTAAGGGTAGAATATTACGTTAATATTTGGTCCACAATTAAACTTATAATTATTTAGTAGTTGAATTCCGTTTGGTATATACATAATCTGACTCGTTGGTCGTGCTGGTTGCAAGTGCGACTGTCGATCGGGAGGTCCTGGGTTCAATTCCCGGGTCGGGCACTACAAAATTTTTCTAATTTAAATGTTCCAGTAGTGGCTCGCAGTTTGGATATGGGCCCGGAGTATGGTAATACACTCACCACCTATTCGATAGTGGGACATAAACGTAACCGGTGAAACACGGGCATATTCTACATTCCTCAGCCTACCTCTTCGGGGGTTACGAGCGTGATGTTACGTGTTACGAAGCGAACATGGCCTGCTGAAATACCACAACTGGTACGTTTGACTCGTTAACTACCTCTTAGTATGAGCGCAGTTAGTAAAGTATCCGTTATATTCGAGGGGCGCCGCATACGTGTTGCTAGGTCGCTACTCGTACTGCTGAGGGCTCAACTTGTCGCATCTAGTGTACAGACATCCGCGTGCGCGGTTAACCAGTTGCAACCAGTTCCGTGCGCACCGCGTACGAGGAGGCCAACATCCGGTGGGGCACTAGAGTTGACGTTACACTCGAGCCAAGAGTGTTGTTTAATTAGCGCACTCGGGACGCGGTGTGGCTCGTACGTACGACAACACAGTGGCGCAATGGCCTGTGTGGCTACGGGTTTACGAAGGTATTAGTTTCGATGTTCATTTTGTAAGATATGTTGCTAATTTTGATTTAAATATTCAATGTACTAGAAACATGTCAGGTGTGTTGGAATAGAAATAAATGACAATTGGTGCTCTCTGCCTACTCCATGAGGCACCGGGTCTGAAGGTATAACAATACAAATAAAATCTCCTATGAGCTATTTTAACGCAGAGTGAAATGAGAGAGAAATCGAAATTGGCCCCCTTTATGATACAGGACACTTTAAGCAGTGTACCGTGTTGTGAGGAACGGATGCCAGGTGTCAGACATCAGATAATTAGAAAGATCTGATGTCCGTCAACCCCATAAGAAATGAATACAAAGAAAAAAGAGACATCAAATACCCTACATGACGACATGATAACAATGAAGATGATAATCATAGATAATCGGTTTAACAGGTGGTTGGGTTATGGTGTTTGTATAACAAAAGTTTAATTATCAGTTAAGTCACGATTAAGCATTATTTTGGATCACTCTGTTGGACGCGGATCATCCCTCAAAATGAAAACTCCATGCTATTGTATGCTGTTATATATGTTTTGGCCGTGTTCACGCACCATTGAACATTATGAAGGAATTGGAAATGAGCAGGTTCCCTTACTATGTTTGCCTTCAGCGTTGTAGAGAGAGTTAACGTTGAGAGATATTAAATCTTAATAATACCTGTGCGCTAGTGCGCGCACAGACTTGTGACCCGAACATTGCCCGTGTTGAGCATCGAACCGAGGACCTCCCGCTCAGCAGCTGTGCTTGTAATCCCTCCACCAACGTGGCGGTATAAAATATTTAGACCTATTAAATACATGTAAAATAAAATTGTTTGAACATTGACGAAACACAATATTTGTATGATACAATAAAAATGTAGTTAGTGTGAGTTAACATAAGGCGGAGTCGCTGTCACTCGTCTGCACACGACGTTCCACTGGACAGGATGTTGCGATTTTGGCGGTCGGTTGCTTGCTCACCAAGTGGAAAATTATATTAAACACATACCTTGACGTACCAACTATATAGTTTTCGACATACTATTATTATTATTGACTGAACCGTTGCGCCGGTGGTTAATCAACCTGACTACTACCGGCGTCGTGGGTTCGATTCCCACCCAACAAAAATATTTGTGTAATGTTCCATTTTAGGGTGTGAACATGTGTTTATAAACTTAAGTCAGGCCGATCTGTTAGGGTAGAAATATTCGGCACACTGCTTATTTAGGAGCTCAGGCAGCTGGCGTGATGATATATAATAATGTTTCTAGATCATCTTAAGGCTTTCCATGACGTTTGGTAAATAGGACCGATTGTCCTACTGCCACGCTCTGGGGCTCGTGGAACTGTCACTAGCGACCTCAATCGAAGCGCTGCCCGCGCCTGACGTCGCTTGATTTTACAAATGACTTGCAATTAGCCACCGCATGGTGAACATTGTGTTATCTTAGCAGGGCAGCAATGAAAACTGCGTTACATTGCATGTAACACACCCTTTGCTGCAGACGCTACCTTTGAGAACCACTGTAATGCTTATTATGCAAACGGTACCGAACTTTTTAAGTATACAATATCTTCGTCTCTAGAAAAATTATTGCAGCTCAAATGTTATTGCAAATACAAACGAAAAATCAATAAAAACAAATTGAAAATGACTTTATATGTTATGTTTTGTAAAAAAAACTAAGTCAAATTATATGCAGTAATAAATTATATGACATAAGGTTAGGCTGTGACTGGGGATTGCCATCTGCAGACTTGCATGCTGCTCTGTTAAAAGAACTCTTGGAGGTCTGTTAGAGGAACTCTTTTATTTAATTCATAAATATGGGGTGTGGTTAGGACCTGAATAAGTAAGGAAGTCTTTTATAATGTTTATATACTTAAGACAACACTTTGAGTAACAATTCTTGATATTGAGATATGAGTAGAACAAGAATAATAATGATTGTTATTCTTTATAACATAACCTTGTTTCATGGAAATTTTGCAAAATTTATGATTATCATTATATTGTCACATCAATCCCGAACTTAGGGAGGTAGGCAGAGAGCACTTAGTGCCAATTATCTCTATCTGTACCAAACTAATATGTCTCTACGTGCATGTAATGAAACTAATAGGTACATATTGTTATGAACCATCTGTTAAACTCTACATCCTATCATAGAATAATGGATGAGCCTATTTCCATACACTGAACACACATCCTGATTCCATGTTGTGTTGAAATACTATGTTAGAGCATTCCTATTGAACCCAACCCAGGAATCAAACCCAGGACCTCTTGTTTTACACTTGCTCGTGCAAGCACACAAGCAACGAGGTGGAAAAATACATGATTTTCAATGACAATCAGTGATAAATTGTAGAATATTACTTATAAAGTAATGGTAGTTAAAACATATTGTTACATTTCGCCTTACAAAAACCTATTGCTTTATGCATTCCCAATGACTTTATAGATTTATCACTATTTTCTACCATACTAGATTGTAGCCATAATGTCAAATACTGTGAAATTAGTGGCTTTTTCATAATCAACTCACTCAATTCCTTACATTCATCATTACATATGCCTATGTCTGACAGTGGACAGGAATAGGCTATAATGAAGATGCTGATGATGATATGTTTCTCATACAGTTTTCATTCAATTTCTACTATTACTGCTTATATATTTTATGTATATACATTAATTTTTGAACACTTGTCTTCCTTGTATAATTTTCACACAGATCTAAAAAAAGTTCAAATTTAGATTCTATCATGTAGTTTTTTCGACTGGGTTTGGTACTATTTTCACTTATTCTTAAAGCCATCAACTATATAAACTAAATAAAAAAAATGCATTTATTTTGTCATATTACTTCATGTTTTATTCTTTAGAAACTGATTGTTAAGTCTATATATATGTTACTATGTTTTTTAAGGGTTTTTTTTAAAGAAAAATTATATTTATTAAAAATGGGTTACATTACTACTAAATTCGTATTCTATTAATATATTTAACACATTATTATGAGCTGCAGTAATTGAATAATATCTTCACAATTACAAATTAATGGCAATACCTATGTCATTTAAATTTCGAATTTGCATTTTTGTTGTTGAACATGGACCTGATACAGCCAGCATATTTCAATGAATAGTGGGCGCGAGGCGTAAAAGCACGCATTCATAATTTCTAAAACATCTAATTCATTGAGCGAAACAGTTCTCACAGCTAGCTGGAAGTGACCCCGCCGGAGCTACCTACAATATTGTGAATGAACGGGCGAGTCATTGATTATAGCTATACACCACACAGGGTGACCTAAGGGCGGCGGTCGTAATAAAAAGCTGACATACATTATAACTTGTAAATGCCGATTCTACCTAAACATTAGTTCATATATGATCAGTCCAATCTAGCTAACGTTAAAAATCACATCAGACAATCTCTCAGCTATGGAAAATGGCCGGGGTAAGGCCCTACCTACCCAGTGCAGGACGAAACACGTATCGTAAAATCTGAGTTACACAGCCTCCACTTACTTTTCAGATGCCTCGGTCATGATTCGACACGTCGAATACTCTAATTTCTAATCGCCACTTCACAGATTTCACCATTTTTAAGACATAAATACATCAGATTCACTTGCAAACCGCTCTTATTTCGGCCCTTTGTTGGGCCTCAGTGCGCTTGCGTCAATTAAACACAGTCCGGGCGGGTTATTCAATGAAACCGGCGTGTCAGAGCGACAGGTGGCGCACTGGTCGCGCAGCAGCGCAAAATAGTGGTACGTGATTGGCTGTTTCTATCTGTCGTTGAATATCCACCAATCCTAGCGCACTAGCCTCTTATCCTCCAATGACGTACACGCAACGGTGACGTTGAATTTTTAGCGGGTCTTTCAAATAAGGTAAAACCTGTCGGTAGAGATTCTGTCCGATTTTCAACCCTTACGTTAAATATAAAGAATACGATATTCTATTGTAAAATACACGAATATTCTGTACAGAATATGACTTTCGAACCATGAATCGAACCTTTGAAACTACCGATAGCTTCGGCTGAGCGGAAAACGGAATTAGGTCACGCCGGCCTCGAGAGTTCGACTGTTACTGAATGAAGGCTCGCAATGAGCCCCGCCATCCCCGTTCATGCACCACCCCATTGAAAAATAAATAGGTCAAATCATTGCAGAGTGCCCTAGTTGCAGGTCGCTTGCACCATTCACATCGAGGCATGTACGAGCCCCCTCCTCCAAGTCTATTTATAGTTGCTCTATATTTGGGCAGGTCATTCGCTGCTAACGTAAATGCAAGCCTCCATAAACTAGGTTACCTGATTTTCTTTGTTAAACGTCCAATGCAGTGACGTAGTCGCGATCTAGTGACGTCAGCACGGATTTTAGGTTTCATATTCGATTATATTGGCAGCGATAATTTTTGTTTCACAGTATTGTTAACGTTTTTTGTATATGAGCCAGTATTTTTATCGTTTGGTTATTTCCAAATGATGAATGACAGTTAGAAAATGAAACGGAGTCGTTAATTTCTTTGTTTCGGACAACTGTAGGCAGTTGACGAATGATTTGCTTTTTTTACATGTGCACCCAATTAATATATTTGAGTATTAACGGATTATATTTTATTTTAAGGGGATGTAATGAAAACAAAAAAATACGATGATATTAGACATGTGTATATTTTAAAATCCAGTAAAGAAAAATTACACTTGTAGAAATATAATTTGTGCTTATAAATATAATCTATATCTTATTTATATTACACATTTTCAAATTTGACCTGGCTTTTTGTAAGTCGTGCCATTGCAGATGCCTTCAGGTCTTCGCTTTGTAGATTAACTTGGTTGAGAAGACACTGAAAAGGAATTCAATAAATAAAAAAAAATGTTAAAGAAGACAAAAATGTAGATAAGTATACTTCGTTTTCATAGAAGTACCTCTATGACGCGTATTTAGGGTTGACATTTTCTTTCCCCAAGCAATACGCAACACAAAGACGATAAATACGCGGTGTCATCAAGTGGTTCTAATTTTAAAACCCGTTTTGGTTTGTTTTATAAATTTCTTATTAACGTCGAAACTTAATACCTATGTAGGTATTGTAATTACATTTATTCTTCAAGTTTTACATAATGTATTTTCATTTGTACCCTCTTTAGTACAAATTATATCGCATTTAATATTGATGAACAATAAGCATTTTTTATTGAAATGTAATAATATTTAAATTAATTTTAATTCTTTTTTAGTTGAAAAATTTAGAATTTCAATTATCACTAATTTTAAAGTAAAGTAAATTTTATAATTACAACAATTCATTTCTGTGTTTGACAGTGACTTCTCAAAATAACATTGAGTAGGCAGTTAGAAACCTTTTAACTGATTAAATGTTCCGTATATAGGTATGAAGCAACGGTCTGATTCAAATGCGCGCGTAATGAATGAAACGATTTACACTCATTCATTCGAGTGAAAGTTTTATAGGACAGCTTTTTCATCATTCATTCTGCTTATTGTATTGTAATTATGTAATAGTGACATTTTAGTTCATATTATTATTACCGATGGATATATAACCTACAATAAATAATAACTCGTAACTTCAACGTAACTTCACGCCTGTAATCCCCGAAGAGGTAGGCAGAGGAATGCAGAACACTCCCACGTTTCAC
>DWFO01001833.1:0-14880 GCA_018246595.1 Mimoniades nurscia nurscia | reverse complement strand
GGCACTTATCCAGACTCCGAACCACTACTAGAAAATCTAAATTAGAAAATTTTGTAGTGTTCGACCCGGGAATCGAAACGGGACCTCCCGATCGGCAGTCACACTTGCAACCAACACGACCAACGAGGCAGTCAAGTCAGTTAAAATTATTATATTTAAAATTAAGCACTATATTAGTAACTTTTCTTATAATATGTTATAATTTATAAGCAGCTTATGTATTTTTTAATATTAGCTATGCAATAAATATTCATACCATATTAAAACATGTGAAATACGCGGCTGAGGTTTACAAATAATTTTTAAGATTTTTACTATTTTGCTCCATGAATTGAAATTCAAGGTTTTCTTTTTCATTACTGGCGATATACTAATATTAACGTTAAATTTCCTATTAATCAATATTAGTATTATTAAATTACTAGCTCCCTCAGTATAATTCCATACCAAATTAAATAGTTAAAAAATTATGGTTAATGTGCGTCTGCCTATAACAATTTTATAATTCTGGATCAGGTGCGTCGATAGCGTAGCCAAGTTTCTGCAGCGCTAGCTTGATGTCGCCGAAGAGACTAGCGTCATCTATGGTCGCCGGTAACTTCACAAGTTGCGACCTGGCCAGCTTGGCGATCGCGCCACGCAATGCCTTTCCGGATCGTGTGCGAGGTAACGCAGGTACTGCCGCTGCTTTCCTGAACGCTGCTATAGGACCTATTAAGTGTCGCACTAAAGCGATCAACTCTTGGGTTACAGTGCTTTCAGCGACGATTTCTTCATCTGTTAGGAAAATATGAACAAAACTTTTAAGATAACTTCTCATGGTGCCCATTATAAAATGACTTCAGATGTCATTATTAATTATTATTAATACATTTACTAAGGAGAAAATACTGCACCATTTATTTAATTGTCTTCTTAGAATTGAAAGATTTAATTACAAGTGTAAAAGGATTTAATATAAAAGTTTATAATTAATGTTTAGATTTAAAAAATGTGGTCACTGACTATTTCTATCGCCTTACCGTCTTGTGGCGGTCTCATCACATACAGACAGAGTGGAACATCCCCTTTAGTTACATCCGGCGCCCCCACCACAACAGCATCTGCTATGCGAGCGTGCTTCAGTACTACATCTTCCAGAGCCGCAGTGGACAGCCTGTGACCAGCCACGTTGATTACGTCATCAGCTCTCGCAACTACCCACACAGCGCCCTCTGTGCTTATCCATCCCGCGTCTTGAGTGTCATAGTAGCCCTGCAAGTGACATGACGAACTTGTTAAATAAATAAATTAAGGAATGCAACGAAACGTTAAAGTAAAATACACAATTTCCATTGCGATTCTTTGTCTGCAATATTTAATATAATCACCTTAAATCTGACTTTAAGACAGTTAAATGAAACCTGACAAGTAACGGACTGACAAACCGCTAGTGAAAGTAAGTCTACCATATAAATTCTTAAAAATGATTAGTGCATAAGAAATATGTGGCAAATTTTTTTGCCGTGCTACTTAGTAAAGATAGTTGCTTTGGCTAGAATATTCGTTGAAACTAAACTGGGTCGTTAAAATATTCATGTCATAAACAAAAATTTTAACAAAACAAAAACCAACTTCAACAAAAAAAACAAATTAAAATACACTAAAAATTAAAAAAAATATTTATCAAAGCCAATCAAATTATTACGATAATAATGTAGGTACAATTATTGTTATTTTTGGAGACGGTGTCAGCAAAATATGTTTAATTTTTTAAAAGGTAACGGAAGAAGTAAATTACTTACTGGATATGTTTCGAAATAGATTTCCTTGAACCGCTCGTCCGATCGCCAGAGGGTGGAGGCGAAGCCAGGTGGCAGGGGCAGTTTCAAGACCAATCGGCCAACTTCACCTGATTCGCACTCCTCACCGTTCTCTCTTAATGCACGAACTAAGCAAGACACTAACGTTATCAGCATATAACTGGTAAACATACAAATATGCTCGAGAAGTTATCAACTCTACATTATGTAGAGTTAAGGTGACACCGTAAATCGAACCACGGGAGTCATGTAAATGTCTACAAAATATAACAACATTAATTTAATATAAAATATGTTCGTTTACGCTGATTGTGAGATTGATCGCATTTGGAATAGTTTTGTTGTAGCCATATTGCCCATGTTCCATATTGTGACAATTTTACTATAAAACTTGTATAGATACGAATGAAGTTTAATGAATTCAATCAGAAATAATGCTATTTGTGTATATAAAATATGTAGTTATATTAAATATTGTGACTGCCTCGTTGATCGATTTGGTTGCAAGTGAGACTGCCGAACGGGTGGTCCTGGGTTCGATTCCCAGGTCGGGCACTTCTATATTTTCTAATTTAGTTTTCTAGTACTGGCTTGGAGTCTGGATATGTGCCCGGTGTATAGCAATAGGCTCACCGCCTATTCCATCGTGGTACTTAAAAGTAACTGGTGAAACGTGGGAATGTTCTACATTCCTCTGCCTACCTATAAAGGCGTGATGTTACTTTTTTTATTTTAAATATTGGAGAAATATTGCTAATGAAAGAGTGCTGTTATCAGATGCTAGTTTTAAACATAGTTAAAACTTTACAAATACACTACAAAAACATGAACAGAAGTACATAATGTAATTTATCAGCCGTCAGGGTATTTGCGAGCTTACTTTGCCACGCGACCGTATGCCAAAATGCTCGAAGTCGACTTTGTAGGATATACATAGATTGACTGATCTGATATTTTTAATTCCACCGAATCGTCTCACCGTCATATCCTGGTACCGGGTATCCGGCGGAATACGGCGGTATGCTCCTCACCCCGTAGCCCACACAGGCCGCGGTCATCGGCGATCCGGTCTCTGTCTGCCACCAGTGGTTCAGCACAGGTACTTCGAATATACGTTCGGCCCAGTGCTGAGAATTATAATTGAGTAGGAATTTTAAATTTGGAAATTATAAAATTATTTTTGTTGATAAGCGGTACCAATTGATTTTTCTTTCGGTTCAAAAGGTCTGTGTGATTATGTGCGTCAAGACTGACCTTGTAATATTTGTATTGTAATTATATTGTATGTAGTCCTTTCTGACCGGCCCGCTGGTCTAGTAATAGTGACATTAAATGGAGAGTCGTGGGTTGTGGCTTTGACTGCCATCCAGAAAAATAAATTTGTGAAGTGTAGTTTTTTTCTGTTTTTGGAGTATTATAATATCTATTTAGGTATGTTATATTTTATGAAATGTCGGTACGTATACCATGATCATGTCTGAATGGCCCCTCAAGTATTATCATTATCATATTATGCATTATTACGATTGAGAAATTCCGTTCTCTGGTGTTTTTAATCTATTCGTTTTAACCGTTGTTTGAACTCGTTTTAAATGGGTTTATTTCATACATTTCTCTTTTTATTCTATTTTAGACACTTTGTACATTTTGTTTGTGAACAGGTTGTAATATTTGGATTGTGAAATAAATGTAATTTAAAATGAACTCACTTCCCGTTTTATTAACTTCCTTAAAACTAAGACTTCGAGGGCAAGGTTCAGAGTAACTCCATTGTATATACATATTAATTACATTTACATTCGTATCGCGTAAACATGTATTGTTAATGGTTAAGAGACGTTATAATGTAGGCATTAAATAGAACCACGCCATTCGCTAGCATTTATTTAATACATTTTTGTTATAAATAGAGACATATACTATTTAAAGTACAGATTCGTTTGGATACGTGATGGAAGAATCTATATGCGAAAAAATGAGCAATCTATGTCCATGTTAAAAACACGGATATGCTAAATCGCTTGTCATAACATACGCTAAATTTGTTTAATTTTATACTAAAATGCACTCTTAACGATCTCACATTTTATTACCAAAATGTTAGAGGTCTAAGATCGAAAACTGTAGAACTTTACAACAACGTCATCTGCAGTAACTATGACGTGGTGGTTTTTACAGAAACATGGCTCAATCGTAGTGTATTGGATACCGAAATGTTCGATAGCCGCTACGCGGTATATAGGCGCGATCGTAGTATTTGTAGTCCTATAAGGTATAGAGCTATCAAAGGGAAAGGCAGCTCTACGTCTCTCACCATATGACAGCGGTTTTCACTCTATTTATTACCTTTGATGAGTGTTAAGACATTATAATTTATGATTAATTATTATCATGTCGTATTTCATATACCTACGGAATATTAAAAACACAATTATTCAAAGTAGACTGCAAATATAATGTTATTAAAAATGCTAACTTTAACACGTAGGAACGTTCGAAATTCCACTATAATTTTATTTTTTCAAACAAGTATGTCTGTGTTAATCGTCTCGAATGTTGATAATATGGTGGATGTGAAAATTATTAAGTTAGTGTTTAAGTGAAAAGGAACCGACTCTCGTTTCCTGGTCGCAGTGTTCTCCGGCTATGAAGACTGCCTTCAGGGACTTGCTGCAGTATCTTCTAGAATATTTCGAGGCTGGATCCGCGCGCTTCAATACTCGGAAAGCGGTCGGGATTGTGAACAGGCCGTTAACTCGGTGTTGTTCAATGATCCTGCAGGGGACAACTAATAGTTAAGATTTGACCTCATGGAAATATTATACATACATACCTACATTTTGTAAGTCGTGTACCTTCCCGCACGTTAGTAACTCATTAGGGCTGTCTTGAAACATGAAATATGCTTTTAAATAGCTATCACGCATTTCCATAATTATTATAATATAGTCACACCTGGTCCCTTACGGTGTGGGCAAAGGGCACAGAGCGCCAAATAACCTTACAAATCTGAATTGCTTCTTTTGAAACTTAATATGAATCATTCTATCTATTGCTCAAAACTTGAAAAGTTTAAAAGATGTAAGCAAATAGACAGCGGCAGCGCCTATATTTTATAGGTATCTACTATGTAAAGAGAATATACGTTTAACCTTCATTTAGCGATTTATTGATTTTAAACTATTAGAAATGGATATATTAAAAAAAAATTAAATAGTAGACACATTTAAATGAGCTTCATGAGGGCTTTAATATTCCATAGTTAGACTATCTATCTTCTTTGCTTAATATTTAATTTCTGATTGTACTCAATTTGACCTTTGTCACACTTCATGAAACACATTAAAAAAGAAACCAGCCAAATCGTTTCAGCCGTTCTCGAGTTCTGCGCTTACCACAACATTTAGAAAATTCATTTTTATTTATATAGAATAGATGAAAGGAAACTCTGATTTTGCTTATTAATATTTTTTTATTCTGCTTTTTGCCAACGCTAGGATTACTTTTTATTCTTAATAGGCAATGAAATTTATGTTTAGAAACAAAATAGAGATATTTTTTCAGAGCAACAAATACCTGAAGTACTGGCCCGGATCAGGGGTCCTGTCTGGCTTGCCCTCATACAAGATGGAAGTCAAACCAGCAAGCAAGGGCCCGTAGCAGATGTAGGAATGGCCGACCACCCAGCCAAGATCAGAGGCCGCCCACCAGACGCCCCTGCGTAGTCCGTACACCGCATGCATGGACCAGCAGAGCGTGGCCGCGTGACCGCATGGACGTTGGACTCCCTTTGGGGCATCCGTAGTACCTTAAATAGCAGTATATAGTTTACAAAAGTTACCTTACTATTTTATGTTTCGGGCTCATTAATTTGAGAAAAACTAATTTGTTTTAGTTATATTAAAAAACAATTAAATATCTGTTAAACAAGAAATATTATGTGAAGTGTAAGTAGTTACATTGTTATTCCTCTACCGGAAACTACCTATGAGTAATTAAAAAGTAATTACAGATATAGCGAATATCGTAAAAACGAAAATTCTACAAAAAATCTGCAAAAACTTTAATGCAATAACGCTTGTCATGCGGTGAGTGTTGAAAAGAAATTTGAATATAATCGCGTATAAAAAAATTAAATTAGATATCGATGTATGTATAATTTACGATTTTACATAAGAAATCCTAAGAAATACTAAGCTACTTTCACAGTGTAATGTCATATGGTATTTTACTGTGGAGTACCTAATGCTGCGAGTATCGACGCCATTTTTATTCTATAAAAGAGGGCAATAAGAGCTATTTATGATCTTCGATGTCGCGAGTCCCTACGAGAACTGTTTAAAACAACTACAATTATGACTGTGCCTAGCCAGTATATTTATGAAAATATTATGTATGCAACAAAAAAGTATTTAACTTTAGTAAAGAATAATAGTAGTGGAAATTATGTATAATACTAGAAATAAGGATAAATTGGCCATACCGCGCTTTCGCTTAAACAAGGTGTCTCAGTCTTTTATGGGAAACTGTATTTGCTTTTACGATAAAATACCAAAACACATCATTAATCTTGCAGATAAAAGATTTAAATCTATTATCAAAGGAAATCTTTGTAAAAAAGCTTATTACAAAGCATGTATGTATGTAAATGATTATTTAAATGATAAAAATGCTTGGTGTGATGTAACTCCAGCTCCACAATAAATTTAGTTATATTGTAATATTTTAAGTGCTTATTTAAAAGATGAAATAGCATATCTATGAATTTTCTTTCGCCGCTTCTGCTGCATAGCGAGTCAACTTCCGAAGCGGTGGTAGCATCATTTTGACGTACAAAAAGTGTTCTTATTACCCATTTTAAATAAATGAGATTTGAATTGAATTGAATTGAATAATGTATGTAAGATCTATTTACAAGCCGTTAATATTGCATGGATCGAAGGCGAGAATTATTTTCCTTTGGACACAGAAAATCGTTCCAAAGCTCCATGAATACGCAATGACCTGAAGCGTTTTCGCTCTTCCAATTTGTTTAGTTTGTTATATAACTCGCTATGTACTATGAATAAACGAAAGAAGTATTAGATTTCTAAAAGCTTGCTAATTATTATAAATATTATGCTAATTATTATGGTAGTTTCATTTTGACGTACAAATAGTGTTCTAAGGAACCGATTTTGAATAAATGGCATTTGAATTTGAAATAATACTTCAGTTTTTTCCTCTAGAAATCTTATAATAAATGCACGTATGATGAGAGTGCATGTATGTATAAATGCATGTATGCAGAGAAAGCACGTCAGAGCGCTGTCGCGGTGATATAATTTGTTAGCACGTGCTCATATATGACGTCAATGCTGTGGCGAGAAACTTTAAAAGTAAATAATTCAAGTAAAATTAAATTTAAATAACTTCAAACAGTAAAGTTGTATTGAATTTTTATCTTACATACTAGAGTACAGTAAGTGTTGCATAAAATTCTGTGTAATTAAAGGGCGCGTTGGCAGGTGAGCTCGTTAATTGCTCTTGTCTCGTTATCCAACCAATGCACGGATCAGAGGGGTTGGTACCTTTGATGTTTCCACCACAACATCTCTTAGTTTACATTTTTAATTTGAATATTTCAAACATAAAATATTTTTTTCTGGATTGTATTGTGGCTAAAAATAATAGTACGTACAGAACACGCATTTGGTCAGCGTGGCTTCCTATGGCCTTAACACGTCTTATACTGAGGAAGACCCGTGTCCAGTCGTGAAAAGACAATCGGGATGAAACGTGAATGATAACTTATAAAATGGATGATTATGATGTCGATGATGATGTGGTGATACTGATGACAACAATGTTTTTAATTTTGTATGATAATACTCGTTGCTACGAGTCATAACGCCTCCGTCTACCTCGTTGATCGAGTGTTTTCGGGCGCCACTGCTCATCGAGAGGTCCCGGGTTCGATCCCGAAAACGAATAAATATAAAAGGAATATAAATAAAAATAAAAATTGAATAAGAATACGCGCACAAATAATTGAAATAATTGAAATAAATGTATAAATAAGTTTTCAGTATGTATAAAAAATCGTGTAAAAATGGAATTAGAATATGCACATGTACAAATGGTATAAGAATACATACTGTAAAGTGCTCTTATATACTTGTAGATAGTAAAAGATGTGACGTTAAACAAAATCAAGTAACTGTTACTCACGGTGACCTGTCAAATGAGTGCCTTGAGCGGTACTTGAGCGGCAGTCAGCGATGTATTGAAGTATGGCATGTTGACTAAAAAAGTATGACATATTGTATAGCAGGTCTTCCAAAGTTCGGTGAAAATCCTGTTTTGAGAAACGGATTGTTAGATACTAGCTCGAAATTACTAGTACTATGACTATTAGCTCTGCAGACCGATAGTTCATTTGTTGTTAAGAATAATTGTACTCCTGAAAGACTAATGATGTAAGGTGTTTAATGTTGCCCAAATGTATGTTAAAAAAGCTTGACACCGATTACAAACACGACTTATTTTTGTTCCATTCGATGCCATTTTATAAGTCACAGTAGAAGAGAACTATTAACGTTTATTTAAATAGCTAGAGTAGCAAACGAGCTGGTCGCAGTACCAAGTAGCCGCTGATGCCCATATACGCAGGTACCTCAGCAACTGCAACAGACCTCAAATAGGACTGTTAGTGTAAGTTTAACTTTAATAACTGACCTTAAAGTAGATGACATAAACATGAAAAGTACATAAAACAAGTACATAGAAAAAGTATATAAAAAGTACATAAAAAGTACAAACATATTCCTAAAGAAACTAATCCTTCGTCTGGACAAATTTTGTCACGTACTCATTGCACTTTTGTGTCCGGCTTTTATTTACGGCTTAATGTTGGTAGCAGCTACTCAGTCCCACATCGCCTTGGTGTTGCGATGTGATTTATTACGTGACGTCTGCACGAGCTTCATAATCCGTCTGCACGAAAAGTCGTCTCGTCTGAAAAGACATTAATAAATGTCTTAACAGGGTGAAAATTGTTATATTACTATAAGCCGCATCCACTAACATTCGCAACTTCGCATTGCATATCTTGTCAGCAGTAAAAGATGATGGTGGTTCCATCTAGGCGATAGGGTTGTCAATCTGAACCATAGAAGCATGCCCTTTCCTCATTTTTTTACCAAAACTCTCAGTGAGAATCAGTACATAGTCTTCAAATCGGGCGTGTGTGCTAGAAGATAATGATGAATGTAGGATAAGCACAGCAGTTTTGTGAGGATAGCAATATTTGGCATTAGTTGCACTCTGCCTACCCCGTAAGGAGGGTGTGATGATATATCAATAATATTTTTATTACAGAAAGAGAAGTCTGGATATGTGAAATGCATGAAAGAAATGCCGCAACACCACATACCTACTTAAATAATGTGAGCACAATAAGAAATTGTAAACATTGTTCTATATTAGAACATGATTTTACACTATAATGTTATGAGTGAATAATCAATCAAAATCAACGTTGTATTAAATTAGGAGCCGCAGTTGGAGCTAATTTTATTATCGATACCAGCTTTTAACTTCGACTAACCCAGTTAAGTTTGCTCACATTTACAATGTTCCAACATAATGAAGTTACTATTTATACATATGTAGCTATGACGTATCTCAAACGATTCGCCACATAAAGCAACACCCTTTTCAATTGGTTGATGGCTTAGTAATTGAACATATTGAGAAACCGATGTCCTTTTGATGACATGTTAAGTATTCATATCCGGTTTTTATGGTCGGCTAACAATTTATTTAGCAGAATGGACTTATCAGTGTACATCACTATCGGGTATATGATTTTGATATATTTTTCAATGTCTTCTCATTACTACGCTCCTATAGTCGAGATGTTCAATAGCAGAAGTACAGTTTTCTATGTATTTAGACTGCTCTAATAAAATTTTGGTGTTCTGAATCTAGTTAATTATAAATGTATGTCAATTCAGTTTAAAAATATATTTCCGCTATTTACGCAATCAAAACAAAAAACTCCCCGAAGAGGTAGGTAGACGTAGTACATGCAGTCTCACGTTTATCCAGTTATGTTTAGGTTATTAGGACATTTCAAGTAAAAAAATCGGTCAATGAGACAGTATAAAATCTTTACTTTTTAATTTATATAACATGTTCATTGCATGAATTTATAAAAAAATAAAAAATTGCGTGTTTTGCTTAAACTGTTGGATTATTACATAATAATATTTGTTTACAATTTGTCAATAGTGTGTGTATTGAAGTATCGTATTTACATTCTATGGTGATATACCTACATGTTTCTTTTTAATTATTGATTGCTATTGTTTATGATTTAATACTAGATAAATGCGGAATACAACTATTCATGCAGTGATAAGCACGCACGCACAATGTTTGTGTGCGTGCGGATCCCCCGTCACCTTGGAACGAAGTGCGCGCGCGGCGCCCCTGCCGGAGCGCTAATGCGGACGTCCGACGTTCCCGCGCTCTGCCCGCGATACCATAGACAACGTAGACTAGGCTACGCTAACTAATTTGTAACATAGCGCTGTTTGAGAACAATTTTTTTACAGAGTTTTATATCAAAGACATTTCAATGCTTACGTAACGTAGATACTTGTTTAGCGTAATATAATAGACAGCAATTAGAGCAAGTCCAATTATATTGTATTTATTTAAACATGACACGGTAATACAATACCACTATAAGCTTAGATCAACTCTACCTATTTTATATTTACAAAGTGCGAAATATATAAGATGTAAATGGCGGTAAATCCCTTGACAGTTTTCGTCTCTGTTATGATATATTTTTGTTCTGTTATAATAAATATATTTTTCTTCACGGTAGTTTCATTTATATCTATATCAAGTGCCTTATATGTATGCTATGATAAGGTATGGCTGCAGTGTATGAGTAATGGCTCATACTGGTGCGTTTGCGGGCGCGGTGCACAGAGTGGGTGACCATAGAGGTCTATTAATTTTTACTAAGTATAGTAAATGCGTGTTCATAATTTGGTCAGGGGTTTACCAATTCCTTTAGACCATTATTAATCGACTTTATTAGAATTAATCATCAATTCATATTATAAGCTAACATACAGTCAATCTGATAAGCAGATAATTTGATTTGTGATACGAAATTTTTTTTTAACATTAAAATAAAGGTACAAGGTACATGATAGATCTCATTTCTCTTTGAATAGGTACACAAATATTGTGAATGGCAAATGGAAAACAAAAAAAATGCAAGAAGAAGATTGATAAGGAAGTTTTTACGTCTCCAAACAAAATAAACTGCCAAAATTAGTTATAACTTGTAACATAAAACCTAAATAGCAGTAGGCTATCCCCCTATTCCATAGTGGGACGATAACATAACTGGTGACACGTGGGAATGTGCTACACTCCTCTGCCTGCCTCTTCGAGGATTACAGGCGTGATTTTACGTATAATAATTAAATGAAATAGTTACAGTGTTATCAAATACCTATTACAGCATGAGACATGAAGATTTCAAGGGAAAAGACTAGCGCAGTTTTCTGTCGCCGGTATTCTGTAGGTGGAATGTGTTTGACGCCATAAGATTTATGGTGCACTATAGGTCACACTAAGAATCAGCTCTCGTGGCGTCCGATCAGTTAATTACGACCGAAACCCGTGAATTTATGTTTGTTATTCCGCTGCGAGCGCGCCCACCGCGCGACATCCTACCCGTGACAAGGAAATATTTATCCTGCGCCCACTTGCTAATGTTTCAATGTCGTTAAATGATAAAAGTTTGAATAGATAAATTCGTCCAATTTGTTCCACACGGACCCCTTATACTAGCAATCCATTTGAAATACTCGTACTAGTTTCGAGTTATAAACGGACACATATTTCTATGGTAAAGCGCTTGTTGTTAAAATAATTTGTTTTTCGTTTGAAAGGTATACAGTAGATCTACGTGTATGTACTTATACATATATCAAAGGCAACCTCTTAACCAAATCTCATCTCTCAGGAGTAGCAAGGCAGACCAATTTTTAATAGGGAAGATAATAACATATTCTACTACTAGCAGTGATACCCCAGCGGTTATAATTTTGCCTCCCTTTCTCTCTGAGGGTCCGGCATTGAATATTGATGAGCGTGTTTGTTTTTTAAATGCTTCTTAAGATATTACATACCTTTCTACAATGTATGGAAACGTAATGATGAAACGTTACAAGTCTCTAAGGCATATGAAGTCTGCCGAACAATGCCTATGACCAATGTTGGAGACTGCGGTCTTAACCCTTCTCATTCTGAGATGAGGCTCGTATCAAACAAAGTAACGAAACAGGCATTAATAATATGGAAATTAAAGCGTAAATCAATACGCATAGATGCGGGCGAATAGTGAAGACGGCACTCTACTAAATCTTATTTCAAAGAAACTCCTACCGCGTACGATTTTCACACATAAAATATCAAAATTTACCTAACATTTTTATTACTTATTGCTTTCCGTTGAAAGCTTCGCGATCGAAATTATCGTTTCATTTTATCTATTATGTTACAAAAAGCTCACCAGTCTGAGATTTTTTGAATTTCTCTCCTTGTATTTTTGATCTCAACGTCTTTCTTTACGGTGAAAGAGCTTTCATTTGAGCATACATTATCGCGTCGGAGATATTTTATCCCGACTCACGTGTTAGCCGGTGTCGTTCGCAGATAACTAATGTGAAAACATTTGTCAAACGTTCTACAATGTCTGTTTCTAAGAAAATTCACTTATAAAATGTCGCTTTTTGAAAATAATAATTTTATTATACATAGATAGTTCATAGTTTTCTAATGTGAACGTTTTCAATGATGGATTTTAGTATTTTAGTATGGATGTTTCGTTTTGTTTTGCATATTATTTTGTTATTGTTATCATTATTATACCTTCACGTCAAGTTCCTAACGACGTAGGCGGAGAACATCGAGTGATTGCAGACTTGACGTGTTTCTTCTACATTCATCACTATCAATATACATATGTGCACAGTACAAGTTCTCGCATCACATCTGCCGGTCGCGAGAGCCTCGCGTGTTGTATAACAGGGGACCACGGGGAGGTTGACTTGGGTACCTATGGTGGAACACGGAACCCTTAGCACTCCAAATCCAGCGGTATATATATGTATAATTAAAATATTAACCACTTTCAACATCACGTATTGCCACTAAATAAATGGGTCACAATAATTATTCTCTATTTTTCGTCTCGCTATTATTAATGTTTCATCATTAAGTATAAATATGATCGCTTCCAGTCGTTCTTATGTCCACACATTAGGCTCACAATGACGTCACCCGATACCTAATGCTTAATATTGGATATACCTACTCGCAAGTCGCTCGTCATAATAACTATCACTCTCTTTCCCAGATAATAGGCCAATAATAATTCAGAATTAATACGCGTGCTATGTTATTATCCGATAGATGTAGCAAGCTAGAAATTTCTTTAATATTGCGACCGGTTTAATAGCTCATTCTTTCTGACCGTTTTCGACCTCGGCGACCTATCTTTGTCCGGCATCAATATGTATTAACACACAAGCAACGCAACGGTTTACATATTGATGCCTTAACTCTATACATCTTGTTTACAGTTTAATTTCACACATTGTACCTGTCAGTGTGGTTACAGGAGTGTTAGCTAAGTGGTTTAGAATTCAGCCTCCCACTTTGGGTGTCATGAGTTCAAATCCTGAGGTGCACCTTTCTTTAAATATTGATTTAAATGTAAGTTCCTATAATTGTCAGCTAGGTTCTTAAAGCCTGTAAATCTTAGAATTTTCGAACTGTAGCTTTAGCCCTTCTCGTTCGTAGAGGGCACTAAATGATTTTACTTCGATATTAATAGCACATGTAACTTTGTATATCCAGAAGTGCGTGCTATATACGAATACGTTTGTTTTGTTATTGTCATATTGTAATGTTATTACATCGTCAGCTCTTACGGGATAGGCAGAGAGTAGCGGATTTGTAACAACACATGCTTTTGTCTTAAATTTGATTATAATAATATTTCTATTCTATTATTCTCAATCACCCGAAAAATTGGAAAAGTCCTTTATCACAATAAAATATCATAATCATTGAGTTATCATTAATCTTCGAAACCACTTTAAAACTTACGCTTAGATATTTGCATTTTATGTGAATATTTTATATGAAAACAATCTCAACAGTCAAATGCTGGGTAAAGAACTTAAAAAAAATGTCTAATCTTTGCTCTTAAGCGCTCAGATATTATATGTAAACAATTTGTTTTTCACAGTCGCGTTTAATAGTTGTAAAAATAATTATGCACTTTACTATTACTTTAATACATAAAGATGAGGTTTAAGAAATCAAGTTTATTGTCATTAACAATTACTAGCTGAGGGACCGAGCTTTGCTCAAATGATAATATTCTTAACCCAACCTAATCGAGTTATTTTTTTAAATATATATTTATTTCCTTGAAAACGGCTCCAATGATACCTCTCTGTGCATTTTTTCGCAAGAAGTAGATTAAAAATATTATCCCAACCCAAAATGCACAGAATGCACAGTTTTTTAAAATAATCGTACAATAGTCAGTAATAAGAATTGATAAAATTATAGAAACGATTAAATACATAAGTAGGTAACTATAAATAACAGATCTAGACATAATGAAAAAAACTATTTTAACCTACTTCCACTATCGTTTCCACTATAACTGTTAAAGAAAACATCGTCAGGAAACAAACAGAAAGGAAGTCTTAGAGTTCATAAAAAAAATTGTTCTCTAATTATAAGGCGTGTGAAGTCTGCCAGTATTGTTTAAAATTGAACAATATTGAATAGAACAAAAGTCTCAAATTTCAGATTATAGTATTAGTAACAGATCCCTGATTTATTATTTAAAAAAAGTAACATCACGCCTGTAATCCCCGAAGAGGTAGGCACAGGAATGTAGGACACTCCTGATTTATTAATTACAATCTTGCATTCTTATTCATTTTCGTGTTTTCAAAATTAAAGAATATATTCATTATTGATG
>DWFO01001832.1:0-14880 GCA_018246595.1 Mimoniades nurscia nurscia | reverse complement strand
TATCTCAGCGATCACCACGATCGTCAGCTACGTTCTTCGGATTCTCGTATTATATCCTTCCCAGTTCACCACTCTAACTTCATGTCCAACTCTTTCGTCATTCACGCAGGTCGGCTTTGGAACGCTCTGCCGGATTCCCTTAGAAAAGAGTGCAGCAAACAGGTCTTCAAAATGAAAGTTAAGCAACACTGTTTTTTTGCATTGGTTAAACCTATATACTATAATATATGTATTTGTTTTATTATATTATCATATATGTACATCTGTCTCTTGTTCCTTTATTGTAAGTACTTTCTCTTATTTATATATGTATGTATATCGATGTTACTTGTCATCTTTCTTTTTATTACTTTTTATTGTATACCACCTCCATTGTTATCTGCTTGACCTTAAGGTCGACTGGTATAGAATGCTTATTGTATTAAGTCCACCTTTTATACCTTATTTATATGGTGTAATAAAGAATAAATAAATAAAAAATAAAATAAAAAAATAAATACCTACCTACCGTGGAAAAATTAATAAAATATAGGAATAATATTAAATAGGAAATGGTGGCTTCTATGTCCTTGGTCTTTTGTTTAAATTTCAATTTAATATTACCATGAAGTAATAAAAAGAAATCATTTGTTATATAAGTCTCAAAGGGATATCAAGTATTAATCACTAAAATTACCTATGAAAACGCGAACATGTAGGTATACTGTGAATATATTAGCATATTGCGTTAGTAAAAGTCATAATCTAACAAAGATAAAATTAAATCCATACAGAAAACGTAGTATGCAACCAGACAGCGACCAATATTTTATTTATCCCGCTTGTATTTTGGAAACATGGGTTACACGTTCGCAATTTCTGTTTACGAAATCGAGAATGAACACTGCTGAAACTTTTACATAGTCCCTAAAATCTCCAAATCACATAAAGGAGCACGCACACACGCGGCGCAAACCACTCGTATACGCTGAATTAAATATGGAGCCGCCAGCCAAGCCAGCGCCGATTGCGTGTTCTTGCATCATAACGGCGGATGGTAAAAGGCCTAGGAAACTGAGTACTACAAAAAGGCTTTTTCATCCTTATACGAGTAATAATTGAGTTTTATCATTTCTAAATTTTTCTAATTGCACAACAAAATTTTTATAATTTAGATTTTCTAATAGTGACTCGGAGTCTAGATATGTGCCCGTGCTATGACAATAGGCTCACCACCTATTCTACAGTGGGACGTAAACGTAACTGGTGAAACGTGAGAGTGTTCTACATTCCTCTGCCTACCTCTTCTGGGATTATAGGCGTGATATTACGATTTTAGATAATTGACTTTTACGAGTAATAGTTAACCAATCAGACCAATTCCTCGCATCTCATGGTTTTAAATATAATCTTGTACATAGGCACATGATATCAAGAAGGCTTCATAGTTCGTTACTAGTTGTTACTGAAACCTAATTCTGTGCCGTGTTGTTTGTGATTATCTGTTTTTGCTTATTCCTCAAATTATTTTCCAAATCGCTAAGGTCAAAAATTTAATATTTGTAGGTACTTCGCTTACCTACTCCGTTTTAAAAATATCACATATATAGCTAAATATGTATATATAATAACTACATTTAACATTAATGTACTTCAAATTCCTCCTTTGGGATATTTAATACTGGCGTTTTTCTGTCGCTCAGTCCGTCCAATAAGAAATGGTTAAAATGAACTGTTTTAACTAATTCAATCTTAATAATATGCAAGAAAACACATAGAAAGATAAACATAAGAATAGTGTATACATATTTTTGGAAAATATTAATATTCAATTGACGTAGCTGTCTTAAGTTCAACAGTTCTTTATTGCTGCTACAACCGACCATTGTCGTTCCTGGACCTAACATATTTAGTTCTCATCAATGTCAGTAGAACAGAAGTAGAATTTTAATCATGACGTCTAATATTAAATACTTTAAAATTATGATTACTCTAAATACTATTAAATATTTTCATAATTATAATTATTTTTAGTCCTCATGATCGCTTAACATCTTATTACTAGCACGCTCTTAACGTACTAATACATATTTCATTATATAAAAATCCAACCCGTTAACTACCGTTGGCATTTCACGACACGTCCAATCTACACGTTAGGCGCACAACATGTTACCGAAACAATCCGCAGCGAATAACCGGCACGGCCTCTCGGGGGTCGTTTGTACCGGGTTTATTTTTCCACATTATGCTCGGGCACATGCGATGTACATTACCTAAGCGTTTATTTTTATGTGTGCGGGCGGCGCGCTTAATATTGGAAAAGGAAAAAATTTAAAATTGTTTTCCGCATTGTTGTTTTTGAATATGTAAATGTAATTCTATGTAAATATAATTACAGGTGTGATGTTACTTTTCTTTTTTTAAATATAATTATAGATAAAATGTACTTTATCAGTCGTCTGGTTATCATAGTACAGGTGTACCCAATTTGGGATCAAATGGACGTGTGTGGAGATGTCTCGAGTTATTTATTATTTAAGATAGTTATTTATACAAAAACGTATATTCACGCCTGCAATCCCCGAAGACGTAAGCAGAGGCGTGCAATACACGCCCACGTTTTACCAGTTAAGTTTCCGTCCCACTATGGAATAGTCATTATTTATATATTATTATTTATATATCATGAAAATATTAGTAAACGAGTCATAATAGTTTTGATATTTAGTATGAATGTAACCATTAAAGGCGCGGTAAGTTGTAAAATATATGAACACACTTCAGTAACTTTTACTGACATTATGCTGAATGTATACAACGCGAACACAATGACATAGACATAAGTGTAAGTGTAAAGACGTACACGTATTTTCTCCTTTGAAATCCAGCCGTTGGTTGGCCGATTAACATAATTTGTGGCGATTTGAATCTCAAAGATTTCTAATTTAAGTTTCCAGATGCCTTGAGGCTTGGAGGTGTGGTACATGAAAATATTTACTATTCCGTTGAACATGATATATTTGGAAAATACTAATAATTTATTAAGTATAGAGAATAGCACGAGCCTTAGCAGTTAAAAGTGGCTGCTGCAATCCATGGAGCTCTGCAGGCAACGACGAACACAACGGTAAGAAAATTTACTAGTTAATATCAATCGGTACCACGATGCTGTTCTATTATAGAAAATTATTAACCACGTGTTGTTTCTTCACTGTCTTCGGAACGTGTCTTCTTTCGTCTCCATACATGTCAAAAGCGGACTAATTTATCATCATCCGCCTGCTTTAGTCCACTGCTGGACTTAGGACTCAATTGAGAGGTTTTAGCCAGTATCTAATCCCCACGACATGCATGCGGGAGGATCAGAGTTGGCGAACATAGAGCGTGGCATGTTGCGCCACCGAAACTGCATCCCGTGAACCGCCAGGGTATATGGCCGTGTCTAGGCAAACTGCAGTACCTACATCTCGATCTGCTAGCACCGGGCTTAGTCGCCTCTTGCGATAACCTGGTATTCCGGCAGAGGGTCGAGAGATGTATTGTGCCTTCCCCACTCCCCCGCAACACGGATAAATTAACATCTATCCTATACATTCTAATCTTATTTGTAAGATATAATGTAGACAACATCTTGCAAGTTGGACCAACTCCTTCATATTCTGCTATGGATTACAATACTCACTTTCGATATTCTATGAACCATGTTCGCGATAATACTATCAGTGCATCATTCGTAAGCTCGAATTATTTCGTAGATGCTTGCAGTGCCATTGTTTCACAATGTTCTTGTTATTTAAACTTTAAACAGACAACATATTTTAGTTGCTAAATACCTATATTACGTTCTTATTATGAAAAAAATATGTAAAAGATATATACATATAAATGTGACTGGACTAGCCATATGAGCTTCCGAGCTGATAGCACGTGTTAAAGTACGCACCAGGCTTAACTCGGTCGCGAAAGAGATACGCGCCCAGCAGTACAACGTACTGAAAGTTGTAGCTAGTTTACCTTCTAACCATATTATGAGAAATTCAACCTTTTTTAAAGCGCAGACATGCCAAAATAGAACAAATTTGACAATGAATTTAGCTACTATTTGTTCGAGTTGCGTGTCGGTTTGCACGTGGAGAAATTGCTAAAATGGAGTAAGGACAGTCGCTGTGGGCTCATTCATTTATTCATTGCTGTCATCTGAAATTCGTTAATTTATTTTGTGTGACCTAATGTACTGAAGTCACCGACCTAGGGTTGGCAGTGTAAAACATGACATTCATTATAGATTTTTAGATATGTACATATATGTATAATATGTATTCATAAAATGGGAAACTCCCTTGGGTGAAATAAGGACATTCTGGACTTTCTCAATTTTTATTACAGACTTACTCGTAGGTACTCGTCCCTGTTTTACACATAGTGAAAGAAATCTGAAGATAAATTAATTTAAAAGGCAATTAAATGATAAAAATTATTCAAATATTTTGAATTCAAAGTTACAACGTAACAACAATTTTATATGAATACATAAAATTTTAATTTTATTCAATTTGTTTTTTTCTTTACTGATCTTGTAAATATAGTGCGTAGGAACATACTAGTACATAGGAACATAGAGGTATGCTATAACGTCTTGTACCATGTATTTCGACAAAAAAATTGGTGAATTTCGACAATATTATTATCGACAATTTTGTTTGCATGTGTTTCGCTTTTACATCAAATATCAAAAAAATTTCAAACACAAAATTTGCGAAGAAAAATCAAATTTTGTTAGTTTAGTTTAGATAATTTCAACTGTGCTATTTTCGGCTAATAAGTCTACCTATGTTTTAAACTATTATGAAACTAAAGATGAAAGTAATTTACCATAGCTCTACCCTGAAGAGTAACAGCACTTGTCTTAAACGCTCAGCATCCGTATGTCCGAATCGATTCTTGGAAAACGTACAACAGGACATTACCTTGATGTCGATGTGCAATGTGATGCGTTGTTAGTACCCTCGCAATGAGATCGCTTCGAAACTCATCGATTAAATCAACTGGGCCAGCAGGTACCGTCGAATCGACAACATCTAGTGTTCGATTGTCCATAGCAAAAAGTAAATTTAACTTCATCTGCTCTATATTCGATGTTCTCTTTTAAGCTTTCTGAATTCTTCAAGTTTTTACTGTTTTGTGTAATATTTTCAATGAGTTTAATAAAAATCAATAAGATTAATCCTCTCAGGAGAGGCCTATGTTCAACAGTGGATTTCAATAGGCTGGTGCTGATAAAATAAAAAAAATCAAAAGACTAAGACATTTTGTTTGTTTCTTTTATATCGTCATCTCGTAAAGCAAACTTTTCGTTATAAATTTCACATTCTCACTTTTATTAATACCCTTGATCAGTGCATTTCTGTGCATTTTAGTGATTTTTAGTCATACGCATAAAACTCCAGTTTCGTAATTATTGGTGCCCGTTAAAAAATGTTTATCTTAATGTGTGGATCAGGAAAATGTTGCCCAAAAACACGATTCCCGCTTTAATTTGTTGGACTTACTGTTCTTGTCGAAGCAAAACATGTTTTCGTTTTCGACTAATGTTCGTTATCAGGTCGTGCTTATCTTTCAGCAATTATAATTGCTGTCGGTTTGTCCTCGCGTCCTGATTATCCCGTTTCCCGGGGATTTGTTATGATCGCGCTAATTGCTCGCATCCCGGTCGAGGTTCCTTCCTCATTAACTGTTGGGCGCCTGACGTCACCGCTAGGCGCTGCTGATAAATTCATGTGTTAATTGGTTTATGTATGGTCATCTGTGTTCATAACGGACTTAATCTGTTGTTTTGTTCTGTATATATAATTAAATAAGAAACCAGAATATTGTGTCTTAATTACGAAATTTACTATTTAATTCCATTCAAAATTATTCAAGTCAAGCTCAATTCTTAAAAGTCATAGAAATATCAATTCATTAAATATTGCGTATTCACAAAAATAATACTTTCAGAATGGGATTATTTTTGGTCACAATCATTTTTATCATAACAACAGTGTTTCAACGATATATATAATCTTGCACAAATATCTAAGCTCTATTCTTGTAAAACAGTTACACTTTCAGGAAAAATATAATTTACCATTTACGATTTCACATATTCTTGCTTTTTCAGTTTTTCAGTATTCAGAATTTCATTAAATAGACAATAAATGGTATTAACATGAAATATATTGTTTGATGTTACTTGTATCAGAGATAATATTTGAACGCCTTATCAAGTTCAATATAAACACAACTATTCTACACCATTATTATCTGACCGCGCATTAGGACCTGGAAAACGAACTTCCACCCGAAACTACAACAATAACTACTTGAGATTTAATCCCTCTTAACTCAATAACATACAGAACAGAATGTCGTCAATTTCCTTATAACCTTTCAACACCAGCGTAGGACCAGCTGGATACGGACAGTAAAGCCGCGTTAAGAGATTGCTTCCAACGACGATCGCGCGATCTATTGATTGGCGACAATCATTGTGCACCTGCGTTCTGTTCGCCTGGTACTTCCGACTTGGTAGGTAGGTGTCCTATATAGAAAGCACTACATATAATATCACGCCCGTATTTGCCTAACGGAGTAGGTAAAAGCCGTACAGTACACCCATGTTTCACCAATTACATGGCCCACGTAACAAGGGGTTTGCCATGACACATTAAATGGGCAATATTACGAATTTATTAAAACAAATTTATTAAAACATTTCGTGTGTATTGAAATTGATGGCAGGTTTCTACGTATTGTCGTGCTTGTATTCAGTTACATTGTGAGTTTAATAATAATAATAATTTTTCACCATACTTGACTATCGTTTTATTCAAGCTTTAATCAATACGTGTTAGGACATCAAGTCTGTACCTGCGAATGTAAATTAAAGCTCTCCTAAACCAAACTTATACCGTGTTTGTTTGACAGACGTTAGGTCATGCCATGCCACGCCATCATCATGTTTCAAGGTCCATTGCTCTGACCACGCGGTATTTAATCATGAAAAAAAAACAGTAGGTAATAATCATCAATTTTGTTTGTGTCCCTGAAACCTACAAACACGTGAAACACAACCGGTTCTTGAAATTTTCAGCTACTGAATTATCCCCCGGAAGCGGACACGAAATGAGCCAGAACAGAGTTGCTGTTACAACAAATAAACGCTTCCGAAATTGAATTACGTTCCGTATGTGTTAAAACATTCAAATTTAAAATGTGTGCGTGAACGCAATGGTACGTTTTTTGGTGCATACTCCCCTGTTTAAGCATTATGTATTGTATATGTAATATGCTTACGCCACTAGCAAATTTCATTTAGGTAGTGCTATTATTTTTCTGGATAAATCGTGGTTAAGGCATAGACATAATTGTACCTATTCACTAGTAACTAGTATTTTTGAAGGTTTGTAGGAGTATTGAATACTATTCGAAAGGTCTTGGCAGCGACACACCTGTATCTTGCTAATGAATTTTGGTGAAGAATTTTCTACGTATAAGCTAAAAACAAATTATAGCCCTCACTAATCTCAGTCAGCGAAGCACTGAGAATTACATTAGGAGGTGTTGTTCGACAAAAACATGTGCTACCATTTATCAGTCAGATAAGAACCAAATAGGTTTGAAACATGATAAATCTTGCGATAATTAATAATACTGACCAAATTCCTTCTGACTCACAGTTATCTGCTTCGCTTATCCAAGCTGAGGTATTAACTTAAGCTAGGACATTAAAATTTTATTTAAATCTATTATGTTTTTCCTATGTATTTATTTATATGTTCATAATTATTTATTTATTTATTGTCTTACACGTCGCAAGTTCTTGATACTGAATTTGATTAGACATTATTTTAACAATAGAGAAGATAAATAATTTATGTGACTCATAAATTATAATGATATGTACCTAATTATACTAAAAGCGAATAACTGGAGAAGGAATGGACCAGAAGATCATTGATTGATTCCATAACACACATGACAAACTTATAGGAGACAATCGAATTTTGTAAGAAAATTGTTGAATAAACATCAAAGCATCAAAACCACCTATTCCATAGTAGAACGTAAACGTAACTGGTGAAACGTGAGAGTGTTCTACATTCCTCTGCCTACCTCTTCGGGGATGACAAGCGTGGTGTTACGTTTTCATCAAAATTGGAATATATGCATGGTATTAAAAAAACATATACTTTTTAATTTTATCTTAGTTACTATCTATACCTATATATAGGAATGAACTCTGAGTTCAAAATACAAAAAAAATGTGTCCTTAATAATTTGGCCACCTACTATGCCTACATACTGTAGTAACGAAGTAGTTTTAAGTTCCATAGTTTGTGATTTATACTAATAACATAACATTTTTTCTATTCTAATTGCTACGGTCCATGTAGGGGATTGCAAAAAAAATTTTTTTCCCGTTATTTTTATTTTTTTTGCAAAATTATTTATCTGTTCCAACATACGAAAAATCTAATGGACAGATGTTAATGACAATAGCGTGATCAAGATATGATATTTCTTCGCAGTCCTCAAATCTTTACTTCCATCTAAAATTACATAAACGTGTGCAACCCAGTTAAATCCTAAGACAACTTTCGATAAATTACATCGAAACAACAGAATATATTATATAATGTAACCAACAGTAACGTACATAATATTGAGCCCTATGTATTCGAATGCAGAGCAAAACAAATACACTGTGTGGCCAGTTGTAAAATTAAGTTCATTTTACTAGAAACTGTTGTTGTTTGCTGTTGAGACGAGAGTTTGTCGATGGCCCTGTTCTCTTATTTCATGGCATCCTTTTTTGGCATCACACATTTCATAATTTTTCATTTTACCGTACAGGGAATTGTTCCATATATATAGTACGTACATTTGTATAATGTGAACGTTTTTATTGGTTAATTATGTTGAATTTATTTATTACTTTTCTATTTTCTTTAAAATCTCTTTGGAAATTTAAAACTGACTGCAAGCAGCTCAAATCTCGATACAAATAGTTAATTAAATCTCGAAACAAATAAAAAAAATGTCAATTTTGTTGTGATAGATACATTTCAAAGCTTCTTTACGAGCCATGGACGTGGCTGAAACGGTTACATTTACGTCCTTGCTTTCGGCTGAAGTAACCGGTTATGCTACATTTTTAGAGTTTAAACTTAATCACTGTTACTTTATCAAAACGTACACCAAGATTTAATTTATTTTTTATGTAGGTACCTACTCGTATGTTGTGAATCGAACGTCGTTATTGAGAATGTATGCGTATCGTATAGAATTCGTATATTACGCGTTATTGGATCTATATTAAATAAAGATAAAGAACACGAAGGTGGACGAAGCACGACAGGTGTGTAAGAATAGAGATATTTGGCACTCTGTGCTCTGGGCCTACCCCGCAAGGGACCTGGCGTGAAGATATGTATGTATGTATGTATTAAATAAATAAATAAATAAAGTAAATAAATAAACAGTACGCTATCATGACATTACGAGTGACTGCCTCCTTTGTTGAAGGTTTACAAACGCGATTGCTGATAAAAGATCCTAGGTTCGATTTCCGAGTCATGTAGATACCTACTACTGATTTTTTCGAACTTAAATTTTCTAATTGAAACTTCTGGTATTGGCTCGGAGTATGAATTTATGTACCGTGTATTACAAGAGGCTCACCACCCTTAGTGAGACGTAAACGTCTTAGTCGACTACACTTCTCTGCCTATCTCCTCGGTATTACAGGCGTGATGTTACATTAACCTTATCATTGCTTTACTTAGAGCTTGCAATATCGTAACCGTTCGTTACACTTATATCGATATCTAAGCCCTTCCAAATTAATTACAAGGGACTAAAGAGCATCCTCAACTAATCTCACATAGAACAGTTTATATGAAATTTGACACATATAGTGGCTTAGAAATAAGTTTGCTGTCTCTACAAATACATGTAGGTACGTATATTTACGTACCTATATATTAAATTATTGGAAAATATACAAAACCAACCTTTTTTTTCAGTAACACAACAAAGCTTAACGAGCTAATCCACTTGAGATCCTTGTGCATACAAAAATCGTACTTCACCCACGTTATTAAGCCATCACCATCAGAATAATAAACGCTAATTTTAACGTAACAGGGCTGTAAAAAACGCTAATCATCGCTCGCCCGTCATTTGTATCACAATTTAATAACACGTCCTGCCAATCTTGTGATGGCCCCTTTTCTATTTCGAGAAAAAAAAAACAACGGACACTTGCGAATACAAAAAGATTGTGACGAGTTTATGCCGAACACGTTAAGATTCAAATTCGATCGAATAGACGGCATGTTGGAGCTACCACAAGTTGTTCCATCGTGCCGTCTAATGACGTCACTCGAAACCACGCCAGTGTTGGTATACATTCGAGGTGTTACGGATTTCTCCTTATAATATATACAGGTAGAGTAATCGTTGCATTTTATTGTTAAATAGCACAGATCTATTACTGTGTTAGCGAAAATTGTAGTAAAAAAATCATTTTGAACTTTTTCATACCATTTAAAATTAAAAAATTCTGTATTAAAATCTTCCCTTTGGAGAAAAGTAAAATGAAATTTTATCATTTTGATATTGTATGGTGTGCACCAGGTATGTATAATTTTATTTACAAAGTTACGTATTTACAAAAATGAGCGTTTATATTCATTCATTATCTACAAGTGCCAGCACAACCTGCCGACAGTATTAAATTGTTTTTATCTTGTGCTTTTCATCTCACAAAGATATGTATTACCAAATGAACGTTACATAAGTATTGCTACTGGTGAGGAATAAATTCTTCACACGTCTAAGTAACTCCATTATTTTCAAGCATTTATCCCGGTTTCAAATTCACGTATGGGTACCCTAAACTTGAGGCACTTTCAAGTATTAAAATGATAAACGCACACCGCTATCGGATATGGAAATCTTCCAATTTATTATACGATATGTGGTTATTCTATTAGGCAAACAAATTTTAGGGGGTTAATAGAGCCATCTAGGCTATTAAGTTTAACACGGGGGTGCGCTGTCACAACTTTTCTTAGTGATTAACGTGTCACGGTAGATTTTATTACAGTCATCTGGTGTTTTTGATATGTTTACAAGGCAAATTACCTTTAGTGGAACGTTACGTTGGGTAAGCTTATCATGATAAAATACTTTTCGATGAAACACACCTAATGTAAAGTAGAAAGAACAATTTTTTTTTATAAAAAAAGCATATGAATATAAATCACCTTCCCAGTCCTCCGAGACGTTTACATGCATATTTGCCTTTGTTTGCATTTGCAAACGAACCCGCAGTTTATAAGTTATTAAGTATATCTACGTACATATGCCTAGGAACTTTAAAAACATTCATATGCCCCGAGCATGATGTAAACTCGTCAATAACCGAGGCAAACAGACCGATCGGTCGCCGGGGCCATTAAACGGGCGCGTGCGAAACGGACCAATCATTAATTTCATTATTAACGACCAACGTTACGAGGACGTAACGATGCTCATTAAAAAATCTAAACTCAAATATACGTAGTGCTACTATGTATTTGTAAAACTTACAAGTCGAAATATAAAACTTCACGCACACATGCAAACATTAAGAACTGTACACCTTCCAGTGTTTAAATTGTATTCTTTTTTTGAATTGTGAATTCAATTAAGAAATGAAGAGTCAGATAAATAATATTCCAGATACCGTACATGGAAACGAGAGTGAAGTTGTAATTTTAATTTGTGTCATTTTATATTATTTATAGAAATGTTTAAACGTCTAAATACTTGTTGATTTATTTCAACCCCAAGAAATAATTGTGTTTGGCTACAATGTCTGTAATTAGATAACACACACATCTACAGATTGTGCTTTATTTACGTTCTTTTTATATCTTACTTATAAATATTCCTGCTACAATATTAAATTAGCTTTTCTCTTCCACAAGGTATTTCATTTGAAATGTGTAAGTATTAGTGATATTATCCCGCCAGGTCTCTTACGAGGTAGACAGAAAGCACCGACTGCCTGATATCTCTCATCATCATTATCATCACCATCACCATCAACGTCACCATCACCATAATCTTCACCATCATCATAACCAACCAGTTAATTGCTGGTCCTAGGCCTCTCCTAGTGATTGCCGTGGCTGCCTGTCCTCGGCTTTCCACATCCAGCATCTCTTGATTCATGTAAATCTATCTCTATTATGCTCATGAAATAATCTCTATTTACAATATTTGTATACTTAATCATATAAAAATATTTTTCTCGATCGAGTTTCAATAGTTGCTTTATAAAACAACAGGCGAGGTACAGGAAAGCCTAAACGGTAATTTACCTACGTAAGCAAACATATTCGCCCCCGATTTTTAAAGCGAAACACCACCAGTACTGTTATTAAGGGCAATATATCAAAATATTGTGGAAATAGCCGTAATTCCACCCTGTTTGCTTACCGCTGTTATGTCTAAACATTTTGTTAGGAGTGCTTCATATGGGGTGGTTGTAAAGCTGTGGAGGAAGGACGTATTTAGCAACAGTTTTAGATTACCTACTTATAAGGATTTATTTTTGTGATAAAAACTCTTTTGTATTGCCCATAAGCCATTACCCATTGTTAGTTGTTACTTTATATATTGATATCAGGTTGAATGTTGCATTGAAGAATAGATCCGTACATTTAACACGTGTTATATTTATTATACCTACACACTACAATATAATGAAACAATTCACCATGAGAACCGCACTTTTTCATGATTTAAATGTTTCGTAGGTACAATGATGCATAGCATTCTTATAGGCTGGAATAGTTAGAATAGTTAGGCTAGAATAGGCTAGAATAGAATAGAAATATGAATGGAGATATCTCCATTCATGTTCAGCGAGAAATTTCACCGATAATGTTCATGAAGTTACTTAATTACAATAATATAAAAATACGTTAAGACTTCGCGCTTGGCATCCATTTTGAAATGTATTTTCTAAAAATAGTAGATAGTTAAGTCTACCATATAATTCAAGCCAGTAATTTTCATTCTCTAGAAACGTTACGATCATAGTTAAAATTAATAAAATGAACATGAAATCTTCGAATTATACTCAAAAGGCAACATTATTGGGAGAGCCACAAAACATAATCTATTCGCAATAAAAAAAAACTATAACAGCTATAAAAACGAGTTAGTGATACAAAAGAGTATTTCAGTGGATTTTTAGAGGGTCCAGTTAAGCTTAATCAAGTGACCGTAAAATTAATTATCTAATCGCTGCTGTTACAGTTCTCCCGCTCGTAAAATGATCTTTGGAGTGCGTTTTTGTGTTTTACAATTATTATCTCGCCGCTCGCCAAGGGACACATGTATTGAAATAAAATAATAGTAATCACGAAGCATTTTTCTTCAAGTATAGGATTGCAGCGGCTACAATGAAACTTCGTAATCTGCTTGAAAGTTTAGAATTATACAATGCTATCTACGTATATGATTGAATCTTAAAAGCCACTATTACTAGACGCACAAGCTCATTTAATATTTGCCATTATTTGTGTTTACATATTCCGCCACTGATAGTTACTTGGTTTTGATTTCACTTTCCGTTCTGAAGGTCAGCGGTTAGATTTATACCTACCGGACCTAAATTTAAAAGTCATGTGGGCTTTGAAATTATATATTATTCACGATGTGCCGTTGTAGACTAACACTGAAAAGTTTCTTGAAAGGCACTTAAAAGGCTACTGTTTTAATTTTCACAACGCAATTGAATTTATTGGAAAAAAATATTTGCCTCATTGCTATCGATCGGCATGGTGTTGTAACAAAAAATCTACTTCTTGAATACGAAGCTGTGATTGCCGTATCCAAATAGTAAAGTAAGTAAGTAAAGGAACGTAAAAAATTATAAGTACAGTAAAAGTGCAGCCGCCCGTAGCTATTTGTCCAAAAACAATAAAAACCGTTCACCCCCAATGGCTTGCTGATTGAGAAAGATGAATGCCACTGTGAGAACGTGTATAACAGATTATGAGGGCTTTTTACACTTTACGACCGTAAAAACACGTTTTAATTAGATTTTTACGATAAGATTTTTAGTCGCGCCGCGCTCTTTTTTCCTTTTTAAATTTTTACGGCGCTATTTTTAATCACTTTTATGCTGGTGTATTTTATCACATTTTAATTTTTAACAAACGGATTTAAGATTAAATTATACTTATGTTGTAGGAATATATTAATTTGAACAATCCAGAAATAAGGTCTTTCGCAACACCTCTTTCATCCGCAAATGTATTATGTTGATTCAACAAGGGATGTGGCATCATCAGGGTTTACAGTCTGTAACTTAAATATTTCTAACAACGATTTACAATAAACAAACAAAAAAACAAACAGGAGTTTTACCTCTACAATTGATAGATTAACTTTCAATTGAAGACTTTTGAAAAAGACATTTTAAAAGGACTATTCTTCCAACGACAAGTAGTCAGCGACTTAAATCGTGTGCCACGAACGCCTCTCGAACCGATACTGAGTCACTCATTAGACCCAAGCTGTGCTTTAATCAGTTGAATAACATGTAATTAGTGGATCTGGAGCGCGCTTGACTCAACTTTCTCGGCGGCGGACCTTTGACTAGTTGCTTGTCCGGATGTGATAATAAGCGTTTTAAGACTTCTAGTTTTGGTTCCAACATTATTTATTAAATATTACTAACTGTTATAAGGTTGAAATATACGCAATATAGACTATTAATGCCGTTAAAATTTAATGCGTGTAAAGCGATAAAAAGGTGTCCTTTAGGTTTCCGTAACTGTATTCCGGTTTGAA